>SJXQ01008220.1:458222-559016 GCA_006408695.1 Aepyceros melampus
AGGCGACCACAAGCCTGTTCTCTGCGTCTGAGTCTGTCTGTTTCACAGATAAGTTAATTTGTGTCATATTTCGGATTTCATGTATAAATGATATCATATGATGTTTGTCTTTCTCTGTCTGACTTACTTCACTTAGTAGGACAATCTCTAAGTCAGTCCATGTTGCTGTGAATGGCATTCTTTCATTCTTTTTTATGGCTGAACTGTTTTAGTTTTTAATCCAGGTCTTCTGACTCAGATTTCAATGCACTTGCCCCCATCACTTAGGAGACATGGCTTGTGCCTGCAAAAGTTGTTCTCACACCCAATGGGTGTCAGAATGCCAACTGGGCACAAACCAGGAGAGCATCAAGAGGGAGCCTGGGTGAAAGCAGGAGTCTTTCACCCTAATTCGGGCTGGAACGGACTAATTGATTGGCCAAGGTCAAATGTCAAAAATTTACACTGTCGGCACTTCCTCAGAACTGGGCCAGGCATCGTCATCGTTCAGGAGGGCTGACTTTGGTTTACAAAGCCGGCAACAGGAACCCGCCCTGTTTCTCTGGAAGCTGGGATTCCACGACCTCACCGCCTGCTCCTGGACAGGTAAACAGCTCCAGAATCTCAGTAACTGGGACAAGTAATGCTTCCTCCTTCTGATTCTGCAGTCCAAGTCAGGAACACTCAGGACGAGTGATAATACCCTTTTCTCCAGGCAATGAAACGTTTAGAGGCAGCCTTAAATTTAATAAGTTCCCTGGTGGCCTCTTTGAATTTGCATGTTGCCACGCTAACCTGGCCCAGATTTCTCCCCCTGCAAGGCAATTCTTGGAAAATCAGGCATCAGTGCTCATTAAACTGGTTCTTAATGTCCAGCGAGCCAATAACAAGGGGAGAGGGAGCCCCACCCGGGGCAGCAAACATAGCTGAAGTTCCTGAGCTCCTCGGGGTGATCAAAGATCATCAAAGGATTTTCAAAGCCTTGACGTATCCTGTTCCTTGTAACCTCCAGGCTTACTCTGAGGGTGAGAAGGTTCCAGAAAACAGCGCTAGGAGCTGAAATGGAGGACAACAGTCCCCACGGGCTGAGAGCATCAATTCCATCTTAAGGATAAGATCATCAGGAAGGACTCATGAGGAAGTAATCTGTCTTAGAAATCCAGTTAAGCTTTGCCCAGATGTGTCTATTCATAAATTTTGGAAGGGTTTCTCTAATGAATTCATTGGCCTCTCCTGACAGCGACCAAAGGGGGCTGCATGCCTTTCTTTCCTTGGTGGTCATCCAAGGCCCACTGCTGTTGCCGGCTTTCCGATGGCCAATGAAAACTAACTCCATGTTGGGGTATGCAGAGTATTTATTAAAAAGGCATCACAACAGTGGGGGACTCCCCTGGCAGTCCAGTGGTTGAGAATCTGCCTTCCAGTGCAGGGTATGCAGGTCTGATCCCTGGTTGTAGCCGAGATGGTAGCCTGAGATACAGGAGACTTGGGTTCAATCCCTGGGTCGGGAAGATACCCTGCAGAAGCGAATGGCAACCCACTCCAGTCTCCAGTATTCTTGCCTGGAGGATTCCACGGACAGAGGAGCCTGGCGGGCTCCAGTCCATTGGGTTGCAAAGAGTCAGACACGGCTGAGCAACCAACACTTTCACTTTCACTTGGGGAACTAAAATCGCACATGCTGCAAGGCAACTAAGCCCACACACTGCAACTAGCGAGACGCCCGCATGCTGCAAGGAATGATCCCAAATGCCACAAGGAAGATCCTGTGTGCTGCAGTGAAGACCTGATGCTGCTAAATAAATACTTTTTTTTTTTAAAAGGGTATCACAACGAGAATAATAGCCAAGTAGGATAGCCCGTGATGGAGAATGTGAGCATTAAGGCAGGTCATGGTGGTCCTCGGAGCATCACGTCCAGGATCAAAGAGGCTCCTCAGGGATCTGACCTGGGAGGCGGCAGCAGCAAGCCCACTGAGGTCAACACTCATAAGTGAGGCCAACCCTGCACACCTTCTACCCGCCTGGGACCTTGAATAAGAAAGCTGCCTGGCCTAAAACCAAGGCTCTTGCAGATGGACACCCGAGTGCCTCTTCCATCCCACCTTGTTTCATGTTGTTCTTTTCTCTTATCCCCATTCCTCGCTCCCATCCTCCCCCGCCTCCACCCTCTACGGGCAACCCTCCGAACGTGCATCTTTTTGTTTATAGCTGTTTTTGCAAATGCTGTGTTGTTTCTTGTGTGAATGTATTTGTAGCGTCTGTGCATGGTACTGTCCCATCTGTTTCTTATTTTTCTCACTCATCTGTTTTGAAGGTCCGTGTTACATGTTGTCTGTGGCTTGAAAGGGCTTCATATGCTCCATGATGCCAACCACTGACACTTCCCTGCACATTCTCCCAGTGCTGGACATTCCTCCACCTCGCCCCCAACCCCTGCCACCTCCGCCACTGCTACCCTCTCACCACAACCAAAGTGGGTGAGCATCCTTCCATGTGTCTCCTCATGGACCCAGATGAGAATTTTGTTGGGAACATTGACCCAGACATGGGATGTCTGGATTGGGGAGCACGTGCTTACTTCATTCCGTGAGCTATGCCAGGAGGCTCTCCACTGGTGCCCATGTCTCTGCCAACACTTGTCATTACCCATCTTTGCTAATCTGAGGGGTGCCAACTGATATTGGATCGGTGCTTTAGTTTTGTGTTTCTCTGACGATTCACTCGAACAGCTTTTCACTGCTTTGGTGGACTGGGTCTGTTTCTATCAATTGTTCCTTACCTTTTGCCCATTTTTTTCTCTTGGCTTATCTATTTACTATTGCATATTCCTTGTATATTCTTGACAGTGAATCCTTTGTTGGTTTTAACCATTGCAAACATCTTTTCTCCTTCTCTCACACCTACAGTTAGGCCTTTTGCCAACCACGGACACCAATTAAGCAAACTAAGATATAACAGAAAGGAGTAACAGAAGTAAAATGAAATGGGAAGTGAATTGTTAAGGTAAGTTTAAAACAAATAGGTTAAAATAAGACAATGAAAATAATGGAAGGAAATATTTACAGAACAAAAATGAAAAATTAATTGAGTTTTTTTAACCTAAAAGTATAAAAGCATAACCTAAAAGCAACAAGTATAAAGAAGGCCAAGAAGTTAAATATGAAGGTAAAAAAGTTTTTTAAAACAGTATCAACAGGAAGCAAATCACATACACCTATATTTTTTTTTAAACTTCATGGTAAAAAGAGAAATAATGCAGAAGCCAGGGAGGTAATGGTCAAAGGGACAACGCATACACACATGTGAAGACAAAAACCAAAGAACTAAGAGTAAAGACAGAGCGGGCGCTCAGCAACGCTGATGTTCCTTCAAAACTGAAAACACAGGCGGTGGAAATGCAGAGGAAGACGCTCAAAGGACCCAACTGAAGGCAGACGGGAAACTCCTTCCCAGCCAAGTCCTGCCCCGGGGCCTGGGGTCCGGGTGCACTGGGCTGGAGGCAGGGCCCGGGGCTACTCTGGGCCATGTAACAGTTCACCCATCAGTCTAGGGCCAAGGAAAAGCCTGGCCAGGGTGCTTGTATTCAGAGCCACTGCCCAGACCTCAGTCAATGGACAGGCCGTGAGCAGCAGCTCATGCTCGGCCTTCGCCTGGCTACAAATTCTGGGCACGCTCCCCCCCAGGTCCTTTAACACCACACCAACTCCCTTGTGCATCTCCCAGCCCCTCTGGCTCAATCTCTGCCTTCAGCAGAGCCCACAAGTGAGGCTAAAGCCACACAGGCCACAGGGCCAGGGAAAATGATGCCCTGGCATCCCTTTGTCAGCCTGTTTGAACAAGTTCAGTACCACCCAAGAAAGCAGAAGGCACCATCTCTGGGGTTCACCAGAAGTGCCAGAACTTCCTCTTGGTTCGCCAGACAGAGCAGCGACCCTGAGGACCCAGGGACAAGCTTCCTCCAGGACACACCGACTAGCTACCCGCCCCAAAGTGGCCAAGTATGAAACGGGTGGAGAGCCCAATTCTAGGTCAAATGGCAGGACAAATAGATCAAACGTAGGAAATCCAGGGTTCCATCAGGTATCAAAAATGCATGCAGGTTGTACTCACATAAACAGGTTGGAAGGCTGAGGAAACATCCAGGTGAGTCACTGGAGGGTGGAAAATATCTGATCTTATCAAATGGTGAAGTCAGCAACCCGGGGGCTGAATCCTGCCACTTTGAATCCTTCCAATTATGTGAAGACAGGTAGTTCTTCTGCGGCTCCAGAAGTCCAGTTGCAATTCAGTTGTTTGACAAGGCAGCTCTGTCTTCCCAGAGGTGTGACAAGTGGTGAGCTGCCATTTGGCCCACACAGTCCCCTCTAGCCTACAGACTAGTGGTTCCTGGATTTGGGGGTTTCATCAACCGGTTTTGTTGTTGTTGTTGCTGTTGTTGTTGTTTTGGCTACATCAAATCTTAGTTATGGCACACGGGATCTTTTAGTTGCGGCACGTGGGATCTAGATTCCTGACCAGCATCGAACCCGGGCCCCCTGCATTGGCAGCGTAGAGTCTTAGCCACTGGACCATCAGGGAAGCCCCTTGGATTTTTTTTAATCAGGAAACTCGTATACAATTTTTTCTTCAATTTTTTTTTTTGGCCATGCCATGCAGCATATTGGATCTTAGTTCCCCAACCAGGGACTGAACCCAGGCCCTCTGCATTGGGAGCATGGAGTCTTAACCAGTGAACCACCAGGGCAGTCTGACTGTTAATATTTTATTTTTCCAAGGAAAACACTTTTTTAAAGCTACCATCTAATATTACCATTATTTTCTAAAAGAAAGAACATTTTGGCACCAAAAAAATAAGACAAAAGGATGGATGATCTTTTATACAGCGTAACTATGAAATGCTCACCATTTGGAGAGAAGTCAGGAAAAGTCATCGTGGGCCAACACTGGCGCCCACCACCGTGACCTGTCGGGAGTTAAATTCCAACCCCAGTGCTTTGGAGAAACAGGCCAGTGGGCTCGGAGTGGATCCTGGTACAGGTTAGAATACAACCTGTGTCAAAACTGTCACTCAAGTCTGATGCTCCTCCTGACTGCCCAGCTGGTGGCTCACCTCCCTTCCTGGGCTGAGGCCTCGTGACATCTTGTCTCCTTTACCAGTGGTCCCCAGTTAGTGGTCCCCACATCATTAGAATCATCTGGGCGGAAGCTTTTCAAGGTGCAGGCTCCCAGGTCCCACCACCAGAGATCTGGTCCCATGGTTCCAGCGTGGGGTCTTGTACTCATCCAAATTTAGGCACCTCAGACCTGTGACCCCGCCACCCAACCCTATGAAATGACTGACCGGAAGCCATCAGCACTGGGGCCTGAAAAGTGGAGCTGAGAATAGGGACAGAGGCAGGGGAACCCAGACTGGCACCGAGGCCACCAAGAGCAAGCAGCAATGATCACAGGCTGTGCTGGTGCTGAAGCTGGTGCCAGAGAAAGGAGCTGGGGGACTGGGCGACTCTCCACGTTCACGGCCAAAGTGAAAGGGTAAGGTGGGAGGGACAGACGGGGCAGCAGGACGTGAGCACGCTCTGCAGGTTCACAAGGGTCTTGTTACGAGCAAGCTTTTTCTGGATAATGACTGGCTTCTAACCACCACTGCGGCCTCTATCTCTCACCACTATCATCCTTGTCCCCTGCCTCCCTGCAGGTCCCCCTCACCCACTCATCTCCACCTGACTCTTGTGTCACACACACACAGCCCGGGTGCTCAGCCAGCGTCTGCAGACCGGACGGAGACGGGCCGGAACGCTGCCTGGCCCAGGGACCTCCTTGTGATGGCGCCCTCCAGCCCTCAGGGAGACCGGCTTCGGTACAGAACCCGCAGAGTGTGAATGAGCACAGAAGGGCCTGTCCCTGGGCCTCAGGACAACACCGCCCAATGCCACCTCCCAGCGTGGACTCCCCTGCACCGTCCAACACAAGCAGCTGGCTTCTTCCCACTGCAAAGTCGTGGAAACGTCACTAACGGCATCTGAGCGCCTGTGTGGGGCTTGAGAGGGCTCATTCTTGTGGAACGACTAGGGTACAAAGTCTTGGGAGCTGCCAGGCCATCGGGCCCTGCTGGTCTCTCAGCCAGGCTGAGTCAAAGCTCCCTGACGAGGTCCGTGGTCCTGCAGAGACGTGTAAAGGGGCCCCGGGGTCAAGGCTGGCATTTCGCGGTTCCAGCCTTTCATGGTGATGATCCATCTCCACACACGAGGGGCTGCAACGTGACACAGGGCATGCTGGGAGGCCTGCGTGCCCTGCTGGGGGCTGCCCAGTAGGTGGAGAGACGGCGACAGATGGGACCCACGGGCAGAGGTGGCCGGGGACACCTCGCTGTCTCCAGCCTGCACCTCAGACTGTTGTTTGATCTCCTGATTTGATCTGTGGTCTCGCCCCAGGGGAAATGGATTCTGCCCCTTTGCCTCCTCCCACCCCAACAGAAGTTCAACAGGATCAGCCCTGGTCCTAAATTCAGACTTTATGAAAGCATTTCTGACCTTTCTTCACAAGGATCCCAATCAGAAACTGGTGAGAACTGGCACTTCTTTGGGACTTTATATAAACAACATCCCATGTCTGCTCTAACGATGTCTGGAGGGCATCTGATCACATGATCTTGCTCTATGGGGCTCCCTGTGCCCATGTGACCCCAAAGTTGCTATGTGCAGAGCCTCTGGTTTCTCAGCTGATGTCAAGTGCTCGCTTGTAAAAATTCATTTGACTGTCTTAAAATATAGACCAGGAGAACCACGGATGGGAGGGACTACATTTACTTTAAGTACAAAGGTTTACTATTATTAACAAGTTACCACTATTATTTACATGTTTATAAAACAGAAATAAAAATGACATACACATTTGGTGCCAAAAGTGGCACATCCAAACTAGGGTCAGTACAAAAATAAACTTTCAAGCTATGTGTTTGCAGACATCATCACAGCCAAGCAGCCCCGGGGACGATGACACCAGTGCCTGCTGGAAGGGCCCCTGCCTTCTCCCAAGAACCCAAGCAAACACACAGAAGACAAACAGACAAGGTATGTTCCTGAGCTAAAGAAGCTTAGAGCCTCTAAACGTTTGTGAATTTCTGCTACCGAGGATCTGGGATGGGTTTCGAGCAGATGAGCTTTCACTAGTGGCTTGGGACATGGTACCGTGCACAGAGGGGGAGCTAAGCTGCTTGTGAAGCCAAGGAGCCCTGTGCACAGGGGTCCTCTCTGTTGACTGCCAATCCTTGCAAATCTCCTGACTGCAAACAAACAGGAACATGGGCAGAGGGAAACAGAAGCTACTTGGCTTGGGAGCCCCTGTGCCCGCCAAACAGGCCCCTGGGTGACTGGCAGAAATCTGCCGCGTTTCCAGGGTCTCATCACAGAAATGTGCCATGTCCACACTTGGCCAAGGACCTCACTGGTCAACAGAGGAGGGGTCTCAGCAGGGAGAGCAAGGCCAGCCCAGCAAAGCCCTGCCCAGCCCACGTGGCGCTTCAGCCTGCAGCAGCCCACCTTCCTCCCTGCTCCCCATGAAGCTGGGCTGGAGTTCATGCCTGGTGACAGGGGCACGCTGGGCCAGGGAGGGTGCTGGGTGAGCCAAGAGCACGGGCTTTACAACTCCTGCGCAGCAGGATGACCGCCCAGGCACAGTCTCCTCTGGATCCCAGCGAGGAATGCAGATGCTGAGGGCAGCGGGCGGGAGGGGCTGTGAATGGGCTGCAGCCCCCTGCAGAGCCGCTGAAGGGTCCGCAGGAGCCGGCACCAGCTTGTCCGCCCTGGGCTGGGGGTGAGAGTGTGGAGCAGGGGACACCGAGCAGCCCCTCAGCGGCCACCAGCTCTGCTCACTGGTCCTGGACCTTGGCCCTCTTGGCTTTTAGGGACAGGTGCTGCAAGAGAAGAGAGAACAGCATTGCTGGGGTGGGTCACGATTCCCCGGAAGTGACCAGATCAAAGCTTCCCCCAGCTCACACTTTCTCAGTAAACGCCCTGCCCCACAGGCAAGAGTTTGGAGGGGAAAAGCCCAAGGGAGCAACAAAGGCACCAGGGCTTCAGTAAGCCGCGCAGGCCGAGGTCGGGCCGCCTGGGGCTCTGAGGGCCACTGTCAGTGAGCCATGGCGCACCCTCTGCCCCCGCCCTTCTGCCAGCCCTGCAGCCCAACAGCCAGGCTGCCAGAGGCCCAGACCAAAGATCACCTCGAGTTTCCCAGAATTTCTTGAGAACAGTCAAGGGAAGGTATCCTTCCCTTGGGAACAAAAAGGTCGGCCAACTTAGCCAGCCATCCCCAGAGGCTCAAGGTCCTGCTCTCATGACGCCTGTGCAAGAGCAGGGAAGACACACAGGAACGGGACACTTCCTGGTGACCCTTTCTTCCTGGTTTCTCCTCAGAAATGTCACTCTCTAGCAGTGTAAGCAACCCAGGAAGTCTAACACTATAATCATAGGCATCAGATAATAGGATTGGGGGATATAAACATCCTTTACACTCGAAAGAAAAGCCAAAAGTGCAAGAAACCATAAAATACGCATCTGAAGCAGAGAGTGTAAACAGGAGCTTTTAATAAAGGTCCTGTGTTCCCCAGTGGAGGCAGAGCTGATGCCCTCTCGATAGTTCTAATCCAACAGCCAGGTGACATCCTGAACATGCTGCCCTCACACAGCAGGCTCTTCACTGGAGGGACGTCAATCCCCCGGCTGCGAGCAGAGCAGGGCTGCCAGCCCCAGCATGCTCAGTGTCCAAACCCCGCCTCTTGGCGCGCCTATGATGTGTTCGAGACAGCCATCCCCATCACCGAGAGAAAACCTCAGGGCCTGAGAGAGTGCAGGCGCAGAAGAAGGCCCAGCACCCCACAAGCACGACAGGATGGGGTGCTGAAGGACCAGGACACAGGTGTAAATGAGCTGCAGGAAGTCACACTTTCTAACCACTTATGGCCGGGAAGAGAAAGAACAAAGTGCTGGTCGCTCGGTCATATCTGACTCTGCAACCCCATGGACTGTAGCCTGCCAGGCTCCTCCTTCCATGGAATTCTCCAGGCAAGGATACTGGAGTGGGTAGCCACTCCCTTCTCCAGGGGATCTTCCCGACCCAGGGATCAAACCCAGGTCTCCCATATTGCAGGCAGATTCTTTACCGTCTGAGCCACCAGAGAAGCCCATGCCTGAGAAAGGACCAATACAGATTCCAGCAAAGGCCTGGTGAAGAGGGCTCTCCCTCAATCCCAAAGATAGCTCAGAATCAGGAGAAAAAGCCTGAGGACTTGAAAGGCAAATCTCTGGGCAGGTCCCCCGTCCCCCTCTCCAGCTGCAGGTCTTGCTGAATGTCTCCTAATTCTCTCCTCCGCGCACTTCACCTGACGTGACCCCGCCCACCAATGGAAGACACCCACAGCCTTAGCTCAGGAACGGGGATGAGGTCATCGTGCTTGTGGGGCCATTTTTGGTGCTCATTTCGGAAGAGAATGTTGTGTATAAACAAAGCGGACTCTGGACCATTTCAGGCCTCTTAACAGGGCAAGCGCAACACTCTAAGAAACACTGGTAATGGGAAGTCACCAACAATGCCAGGAACTGAGCCGGGGATGACCTGTGGGCTGGGCATGGCCGTGGGGCGCTACGCTGCGCTCAGCCAAGGACCCTCCGCCATGCACGGGCAGCCACTGGAGAGCGGCTGGGATCTTGGAGAAATAAATCCATTTAGGACAAGTTAATAGCAGAAGTGCCTTTGGATGGCTTAGTTAAGGAGGGACCAAGTTTCTTGGGGTAGGAGAGGGTTAGGGTCCTCGCCTGTACAATGAGGTTGTTGAACTAGGTGATTTCTGAGCCCAGCCTCACTAAATTACTCTGATCACAAGCAGTCATCAGAGTGGAGCAGATGAGCTGAAAATCAGGCATTTGGGGAGGAAAAAAAAGACAAATTTGGCATTGTCGTTTTCTTCAAAATTCTGCAGCAGTCTGCTCTTTAACTTTGTGGGTTTGACCTAGAAAAACTGTCATTTTGAGGTGAGAAGGGAAAATGACTTTGCTTCTGGGTTAATTCTGTTCTCCCAGAGTGTAAATGAACCTAAGACAACTTCAGAACCTCTCTTCTCTAACTGCCTGCCTCTTGTTACGCTAACAAGCGGGCTTAAAACTGCACCATTCTCCTTAAGCTCGAGTTTGCATTTCTAATTGTTCTTTTGGACTTCTGAAGTCTGCTGTGTTCCACCTGAGAGGTTGGGGAAGAAGATTTTCTTTCATTTCAGGTTTATTCTTATCAGCCCAAAGCAGCAAAGAAAACACACTGCATTCTTATCAGTCCCTGCAGCTGATCTCATTTTTAGCTGAAATATCTGGGTGGGGATACAGGAAGTTGAACTATACAGGTTTGAAATGTTTTTTGTTTGGTTATTTAAGATTTAATATTGAAAGATTTAAAATGACCACTTCCCTTGACATTGCTGGAGGGGGAGGGATGAAAAGATCCTTCCCTTTATAGGATCACAACTCAAGCGTTTCCAGGAGTTGAGCAAGTGAGATAAACAAGGGAGGCAGGACCTGGAGAGAGTCGCTCACAATTAGCGCCATTCCTCAGCCCCTGCTGCAGACAGGCTCAGAAACTCAGCAAATTCAACATGTCTTTCAAGAGAATCTTGAAATCCATATTTAATGTGGACTCTCCCAATTTTAAAAGGCACCAATCAAGCCACATTTTGGTCTGAAAACACTGCAGTCTGGCTATAGCTTTGATGAAGTAACAGGTTTTGGTTTCCCTTTTGTGGTAAACAATGGTCAAACTGGACAAAATATCTGAAGCGATAATTTTCAGGTGCTGGGTAACAGAGAACACAGGGCTGTAACCCTTAAGAAACAGGAAACACTTGAGATGAGTGAACATTCTAGTCATTCCAGGTCTCTGCACGGCTCTCCACATTTTGTCCTGTCCAACTCTTTGAGACCCCATGGAATGTAGCCCGCCAGGTGCCTCTGACCATGGAATTCTCCAGGCAAAACTACTGAAATGGGTTGCCATTCCCTTCTCCAGGGGAACCTCCCGACCCAGAGATCGAACCCGGGTCTCCTGCATTTCAGGCAGATTCTTTCACCATCTGAGCCACCAGGGGAGCCCCTGTCAGAGGGAAATGAAACCTAAATACAGAACAGTATAGCTGGGGAGAAGAAACACAGATCAGAATTCAGAGCTGCTGAGCCTGCTGGAATTTATAGAACAGGGCATCAGAAAAGAGGAGCTCCAGAAATAACATAGAGCTACCACCCTTAAAACTCTCTGGCTGAATACGAAGCTGCACAGGTGCAGGCCAAGGTTCCATAAGGCTGGCAAAGAACAGGTACTGCGGAGTTGTGACCTGGTATGGAGGAGATTCTGGAGGTCTGCACAGTGCTGGAGACACTGGAGTTCTGAGCAGCCAGAGTGCAAAGGCCTCACTGAACATCCTAGGCATCCAGTCGAGACATCAGAAAGCCCATGTCTTGGGAGCAGGGCTACTAGACACCTGCCTGAAAAAAACTCAAGTCGGGTCTTGGTAGAATTAAAGTGACTGCCAGTATGAACTGTCTACTAGAAAAAACTCAATATTATTTACAGAAAAGACAACAAATTCAACTCTTCACAACAAACCACCCACAATGTCCAGCACACAACAAAAAATTACCAGACAAGAGAAGCAGGAAATGTGACCCATAATGAGGTAGAAAACCAGTCTAAAAACAAAACAGATCAGAGACGACAAAGATGCTGAATTAATGCACACGTCCTTCTTAGAAGAAAAGCATACACTACATACACAGCAATGACCCCAGCAAGTGTTCAAGATGAAACAGGTCTAAGCTTGCACACACGTTTGGCGAGGCACTCCTCATCAGAGTATTTGTGCTGCTTCTTGTGAACATGGTCCAAAGTGTGACAGAATTTCTTTCGAAATGGTTTAAAAGGGTACAGAGAAAGGGGAAGAGTTAAAGATATATTCTCCTTTTTTTATCATGTAAGCTGGAGGGATTTATTTTTAAATGCATGTGAGCATTTTAAATATCATGTGAGCAAACAGTATGGTGCTTTTACCCAGAATGATCTGAGACTATGGTAATGGCCTTTCACCTATGTACCACTAGGGGTTGGGGGGGGGCAGGCAAGTTTAGGACATTACATTGAAAAATAAATGTATATTTAAAAATATGAAGAGGCAGGTTAACAGGTGGTTTGGGGGTTCATTCCTACCGTTCCTTGTTGATAAAAGTGAGGAGCCAGCTCCAACAGCCAGGCAACTCAATGGCGGTCACATCTCTCATGTAATACTTGGAGGTTTGGATAACTTCATTGTAGATAACCCTGAAACAAGAAGAAATCACAAGCTAATTTCCTATATATTATAATTAGAATCAGAACCACAACAATTAGAGATAGTTCCCCTTTACTTTTAACAGGCATCTACCTGTTCTGTGCGCCAGGCACTACACTAGACAAATGTATTCATGTTGCTCACTTAAGGCTCATGACCTGAGTGGTGGGTACCAGTGTGTCCATTTCACAGAGGACACTCTAAGTCTCACGTGATTTCCAGGACATCTCAGTTGAACCTTCTGGTTCCTTATGCTTTTATTTACAGAACTCTGAACAGAGTCTAATGACTTCATTAGAAAATGTAGAAATAGAAGCAAAGGCTCACTGATTCTGAAAGGAGCTGGGAATTAACTGTAAAGGGACACAAGGGAACTGTCTAGAGAGATGAAAGTATTCTATATCTTACTAGGAATATGGGTTACATGCACACAGTTGTAATGACTGCTAACAGTTTTCTCTAGGAGCTAATGAGAAGATTGACTGTGGTGATGGATATATAACCCCGTGAATGTATTTAAAGTCACAGGATTGTACACATTAAGTGGGTAAATTGTATGTATGTGAATTGCATAATATCTCCATAAAGCTGTCAAAACACACACACACACAAAAGAGGGGGGAGCTTGCCTGAGGCTGAGGTAACAAATACCAAAAAGTCAAGCCAAGAAGGTAATTTAAATCCCCAGATTTTAAGACTGCATATATTAATACAGATATCAGTTTGCAGGGACTTCCCTGACAGTCCGGTGGTTCAAGGCTCTCCACTTTCATTGCAGGGGAACGGGTTCATTTCCTGGTTGGGGAACTAAGATCACACATGCCACACCCTGCAGCTGTATCAGATTCCACAGCAAGTACTAGTATCTCCTCCCTGAAGCCAGCCTTTACACCCTGGCCCATGGAAGTGTGACGCTCAGCCACCTATCAAATACATCCCTCTAAGGAGCCTTTCTCCCCAGGTACTGGAGTCCATCTGTTCTCTGTCAGGCTGTGGAATGGGACCTGGATTCCTCTCTCTGCACAGCTGTACCGAGAGTGAGGACAGAGCGCCTAGTCCGTGGGTAAACACGAATGTCTGCTGAGGGGATCAGCAGGCAGAGGAATAAGACCATTGGCTTAAAGGGATCCTTGACAGAGTAGAAATTCTTTGTAGAACAGAGTCAGCAAACGTGTATGGGGCACCTGGACTCTAGGCTTTGGGGACCCAGAGATGAACCAGAACGAGGCCTTGCCTTCAGTGCACTGACAAAGCAGAGGGTCAGGAGGGGGCTTACCAGCGGGGCGGCTTCTCTGCATAGAGGACCGATGCTGGGTGGATGTGCAATTCATGATCATCACGGATGGTCCTTGGGAAGCAGAGCAATTTTGTCTCAAGTACATTTTAAACACTTTCAGCAAGACCTTCCCACAGATGCATTTAAACTCATCAAAAACACAGGTTGTACTTCACACAAACAAAACTACCCTCTCCATCTTTTCTCAAGCCCTTTATGACCCTTCCCCCACTGTCACTCCAGAAATCAAGGATAAATCATGCTAAAAAAGGGAGAAGGAAAGCAACACATGGACATCCAAAAAAAAAAAAAAACCTGAGAAATATATTTTTCTGCTTATGTTTATGTTTATCTTCTAGAGGTTCTCTTTCAAAAATTTCCTTGAGGACAGAAATAATATATACATTTACTTCTATAAACTTTTCTATTAACAAGGTTAAACAGTAAAGAGTGTGGAAGAGATAATTATAAATGGGGGGGAAAGAAAGCTCAATATAGGACTATCCACTTCTCTGAGATAATATTTCAAATGCCAACTCAGATTTGATTCAATCTAATTCAAAAAAATATTTACAGCACACACAACTATTGGTGAGATCAGCTCATGAAAGAAGACTAACAGATCAGAATACTGCTGTTCAAATCATAATTACAGAGCACTTCTGCAGGGGCCGGGGATGTGTGTCAGGAAAGGCTTCAAGGCCATGACCCAGCGCATCTCCAGCGCTGGAATAAAGCCACTGCCCGGGGTGCTGGCTGTCTTCTCAGGTGACCAACACTGAACTTTGTCCCAAAGGGACTGACTACCATGAAGCCTGTTGTGTAGCCTGTATTTCTATTGAGGATACTGGTGAAAGACTTTTGTGAATGCTAGTGGGAATTGCGACTTAACACTCGTGAGGAGAGGGGGGTAATCAGAATGACAACAAATGATGGTTCTCACTGGAGAAGATCACAGCCTGTCCAGGGCTGCCTCGGACAGAACAGCTCAGTGCTGGGAGCTGGGAGGGGAGTACGTACGATGAGCAACAGAACCGTGACACTGATAGGCCGGAACACCTGGCCTGGGGTGACAAATAGAACATACTAGAAACAAACGTAAAGCGCTATCCTGAGGCCCAGTCAGCAACCAAATACTAAATGAAGGAGATCTGGCTGCCAAAAAAACAAGCTCACTTCAATTCTGGGCTCATTAACAAAGCCCAGTGGGAGGAGTTTGGGGGAGAATGGGAATCTGTATATGTATGCCTGAGTCCCCTAAGGTGTTCATCTGAAACTAACAAAACATTGTTAATTGGTTATACCCCAATAGAAAATAAAAACCTAAAAAAAACCCCCAAAAAACAGAGCCCAGTGTCTAGAATGGGACACCTTGCTGACTTCAGGATCACAGGACTATAATATGTTCGGAGAGGAAAAAGCTAATGATAGTCTAGGGAGGAAACCCAAAGACAAGTTAGAGAGAGAGCCTTTTGAGCACTCCCTTATTAAAGAAGGGACTTCCCTTGTGGCTCAGCTGGTTAAGAATCTGCCTGCAATGCAGGAGACCTAGGTTTAATCCCTGGGTTGGGAAGATCCTCTGGAGAAGGGAAAGGCTACCCACTCTCATACTCTGGCCTGGAGAATTCCATGGACTGTGTAGTCCATGAGGTCGCAAACAGCTGGATACGACTGAGCGACTTTCACTTTCACTTTATTAAAGAAGAGCACCTTCTATCACTGCTCTAAAAAACTGGCTAAAGTGAAGTTACAAGACTAAAACCAGCTCAGAAACAGAAAGACAGACTAAAGTAACAATTCAACAAACTGGAAGTGGAGTTTGGAGAAAAGAGGGCTAAACTAGGTGTTGCTGCTTTCACCAAATTTGAATATACTGGAGGTTATCGGAGGTCATCAGAGATCAGTGAATCTTCTATACCTGGAAAATGGAACTGGAAGAGACAGGCTGTAGTTTTCAGCAGAGGGAGGGGCCGGCCAGCACATGCAGAACACTCACCAACATTCTAGTGTGGCTACAATGTACCTGGGGAGCTTCAGTTGTGCAAACCTCTAAAAACGTCAGGAAGCACCCAACAGCAAAACTAACTTCTCTAGGAGAGAGCACCTGTAATGGTTCCCTCAAGTCCTATTACTCTCTGCTTACAACAGATATGTTACCAGCCTGCAGACTTGTAACAGGCTTCCCTGATAGCTCAGTTGGTAAAGAATCCACCTGCAATGCAGGAGACACCAGTTCGATTCCTAGGTAGGGGAGATCTGCTGGAGAAGGGATAGGCTACCCACTCCAGTATTCTTGGGCTTCCCTGGTGGCTCAGCTGGTAAAGAATCCGCACGTAATGTGGGAGACCTAGGTTCCATCACTGGGTTGCCAAGATCCCCTGGAGAAGGGAAGGGCTACCCACCCCAGTATTCTGGCCTAGAGAATTCCATGTAGTCCATGGAGTCACAAAGAGTCGGACATGACTGAGCGACTTTCACTTTCAGACTTGTAACTATCATCGTCCTACAACACGTGGATGGGCTGAACATTCGAGAATCATTTCCACAAAGTTAAGACATTCTGCTTAAATCTGTACAGCTAACCTCAATGCATCTTTAGAAGGAGGCAAGGTGCAAATAAAGAAAAATGATTTAATTTCTCTGCTTTCTCTGCATGTCAGCTTGCTGTTGGGTTTGGTTTATTTTTAAGATTTTAATGACTTAAGTGACTTCACAAATGACTTCACAAAGTCTCATGTACCTATAAGCTCCAGTAGAATGAAACCTCGCGGCATTTGCAAAGAATCCGGAAACGATGCACCTCAGAACTGGATCTGGATCACCTACACAAACAGAGGGATGGATGAGATGAGACCTCGCCCGCCCTATGCTCTGTGCTGTGAGGCCCACCCCAGGCTGCCTTGAGCTGCCCTGAAACCAACTCCTGAACAGGTTCAGCCCCACGATTCCCAGTGCCAGATGCCTGCCCTGGCACCATCTATAGAGGTCCCCACCCTCCACAACGGCTACTGATGGAAACATGTCAGACTGTTCCCTTAACCTGGGACCCGCCCCCCACCGCAATCCCCACACCCCCAGCCACAGGGGACCAGACCAAGGCTGGGCACCAGAACCTACAGAGCACTCCACAGGCTGGCCAGTGACCCTGGAACTCCTCTTTAGGAGAGCATTTTGCAGGAATGATGTTCCTTCCCTAAGATACAACCTGGGACATTAACACTACAACATTATTTCTGTGACTATAGTTAGTTTGTAATTCTTCAAAATTTTCAAACATCTCAGTTTCACTGGCGTCTGTGTTGCTGTAGTTAAACATCTTCCAAGGATAAAGCCTGCTCATTTTAGATGATTCCTACAGGATATATCCAAGTTATTCTGCAAAAACGATAATGCCATCCATATGGCTTATGACACATGATATTTCATCAGTTCTAAGATTTACTCTTTTTTACACTTTAACTCACTGAAATCAGGATAGCATTTTATAATTATAATTGGCAACATTTTTTCTTTCTTAATGACACATAAAATAATGGTAGGTCTTAATCATGTCTTCAGTTCAGTTCAGTCGCTCAGTCGTGTCTGACTCTTTGCGACCCCATGAATTGCAGCACGCTAGGCCTCCCTGTCCATCACCAACTCCCAGAGTTCACTCAGACTCACGTCCATTGAGTCCGTGATGCCATCCAGCCATCTCATCCTCGGTCGTCCCCTTCTTCTCTTGCCCCCAATCCCTCCCAGCATCAGGGTCTTTTCTAACAGTCAACTCTTCGCATGAGGTGGCCAAAGTACTGGAGTATCAGCTTTAGCATCATTCCTTCCAAAGAAATCCCAGGGTTGATCTCCTTCAGAATGGACTGGTTGGATCTCCTTGCAGTCCAAGGGACTCTCAAGAGTCTTCTCCAACACCACAGTTCAAAAGCATCAATTCTTTGGCGCTCAGCCTTTTCTGCACAGTCCAACTCTCACATCCATACATGACTACTGGAAACATCATAGCCTTGACTAGACGGACCTTAGAAGGCAAAGTAATGTCTTAGATCCAACAAAACATAGTATGTTGGTAAATAAGTTACCAGAAAGTAGTATAATTTACAAAGCCATCAACTGTGTATGAGAATGTCAGTTTCACTGCATTCTTACCAGCAATGTTCTGACACGAGAGTACTCCTTCTTTAACTGTACACTTATTTGATTATTATTACTGTATTTCTTCTTTTGTGAATTTTCCATTCCATTCTTTTGCCCATTTATCAACTTGGAAATTAGGGGTTTTTTTCTTAATATGTTAAATAAATTCATTCTATAATAAAGCTTTTAATTTTTTACCCCTTATATCTGCTGAAAATATTTTTTCACTGTTTTCTTTAACAGGTAGTTTTTTTTTAATTGGAGGATAATTACTTTACAATGCTGTGTTGGTTTCTGCTGTCAATGTCAATCACCCACAAGTATACATATTATTTCCTCCCTTTTGAAGAGAACTTTTTAATTTGCATGTAGTTTACTGCATTTCCATAATTTTCTCTATTGTTCTTCAGCACAGAACTGAAAAAAAATCTCAAATCTACATTTCCAAACACAATCTGATCCTAGACTCAGTTCCTTCTCTCCACTCGCCCAAAAGAAGTATCTATGCAGAATGTGCATTGTTACCAAAATGAGATCATTTTCAAGGGGTAAAAGCTGCCCTCCTTAAGGGGTAGGATAGTGGGAAATCTTAAACATTTCAAGGATTGGTTCCCTCCAGAGCTCAGCCCTACCTTATAATATCTTATCCCTAGTACTGAATTTCTCTTGGTAAAAAGAATTTAAATTCAATGTAACTCTTCTCCTGAGCGAGGGGTTTGATAGGGACAGAGTGAAGGGACAAAGCAGGTGATAAATAGTTAATCCCACTAGGGAATCGTAAGTGGTGAAAAAGTATAGGAGATTTAAGTTAATGATCATTCAAGAAAGCAGGTTTGATTAACCACATACTCCAGCAGGTTTGCTTCAAAACAAAACCATGCAATAGACGCGGGAGACATGCTCGAAAGCGCCGAAACAATGGTGGCGTAAGACCCCACCCACTCAGTGAGCTCAGGGGGCTGATGATTCCTAGGTCACGCCGCTCTGCCCACGCTAAAAACAGAAACACGAGGAAAGGTGCCATTATGCTGACACCTGCACTGATTTCCACATTTTTGTCTACGTTACCACCTTTCTGCTCATTTTCACTGCACCGTGACAGTCCCAGTTTGACCATGTAGGGACAAGAAAGCTCCCTGGCCTAATGTGGAGGAGGAGCTGAAGATGGAAGCTTGATGTCCACTCAAGAATGAGGAAGAAGGTGGTCTTTTTCCCCTGCCCCGATTTCCCTTCAATTATAAAGCTGCAGCCCACTAAGCTCTCCGTGTGGCACCTTCTTGCCCACCCGCTTGTAAGCCTCACAAGCATCCTATTCTAATCAATCGCTTCTTATCTGTCACTTTGTGTTTTCCTAAATTCTTTCTTCACTGAGGCCTAAAGAATTGGAGCTCCTCCTTTGGAGCCTCCAAGACACATTTCTGCTGTCTCAAGTTGACAATGAAAAACAGGTTAAGAGACAAAGATGCAGAGGTAAGGCTGCTCTCCATCTCCTGGGAGACAGGCGCTCGATCAGCTTCTCCCATTAGCTGCCTCTGTGAGCTTCCTGTTTGTACTGATACTTTACCCAGTCACCCGGGCTCAGTGCTTCCCTGTCTTAGAAGTGTGGTCATCCGTCAACCCTCTCTGAGCATCTGATATGCTCCTCTCTGCCAGCACTTGTCTCCAGAGTCCTCTTCCCTAGTGAGCCCTTTGCCATTGGTTTCTAATACAACCAGTTTGCTCAGCTGGACTTCCACCACCACTCGAGGCCCGCTGTGAGCCATCTCAGTCGCCCCCGACCCCAGGATTCCATCTTCCCTGCACTCCTACTACAATCCCCATCACTGTACACCATGAGCATTCAAACATCTATTCCTGTAGTTGCTAGTTCACTCACTCAGTCGTGTCTGACTCTTTGCAACCCCATGAATTGCAGCATACCAGGCCTCCCTGTCCATCACCAACTCCCAGAGTTCACTCAGACTCACGTCCATCGAGTCAGTGATGCCATCCAGCCATCTCATCCTCGGTCGTCCCCTTCTCCTCCTGCCCCCAATCCCTCCCAGCATCAGGGTCTTTTCCAATGAATCAACTCTTCGCATGAGGTGGCCAAAGTACTGGAGTTTCAGCTTTAGTATCATTCCTTCCAAAGAAATCCCAGGGCTGATCTCCTTCAGAATGGACTGGTTGGATCTCCTTGCAGTCCAAGGGACTCTCAAGAGTCTTCTCCAACACCACAGTTCAAAAGCATCAATTCTTCTGCGCTCAGCCTTCTTCACAGTCCAACTCTCACATCCATACATGACCACAGGAAAAACCATAGCCTTGACTAGAAGATGTGTATAAGAGACAGAAGCAGGAGACACCGGAGATGTGGCTTCGATCCCTGGGTCAGGAAGATCCCCTGGAGAATGAAATGGCAACCCACTGCATATTCTTGCCTGGAAAATCCCACAGACAGAGGAGCCTGGTGATACAGTCCGTGGAATCACAAAGAGTCGGACACAACTTAGCAACTGAGCATGCACACAAAGTTTATCAAGAAAATCTTTTCAGAGTACAGATTATGCTAAAACAACACATATACGTGTTTACAAGAGTAAATTAAAGCCACTTCTCAGAATGGGAGTGGCTTCATAAAACACTGGACCTTCGTTAGTAGACATTACTTGAATTTCTTCTGTGAAAAGCATTTATAGAGGTCACATAAACTAGCTCTTGCCCTAAAAAGATTTAAATTTGTGCTCTAAAAGATATGGTATGATTGTATTAAGATTATAATAGGATAAATTTCTATCTTTATCCTCTCTATTCTTATATATCTATGTACCTACTTACCTACCTACCTATTATCTCTCTAAGAGAGAGAGAGAGATTGATTTATTCAAATACTGGGCTCACATAATGATTGTGGAAGAAAAGAAATATATCTGTTATATGTACGTATGTGTTTGTGTTTTATGTATATACACAAACATATTAAAAAGAAAATAAGGGAATAATTATAATTATAGTGATAATTATAGCACTCATTTCTGCAGCTGGTCTTAAAGTTATAGCTGGTATTTATAACTGCCTTCTGCTACAAACCATTCTGTATTTCCTTTGTTCCCAGTAAGCACCTCAGTTGATTGTGGTTCTTAACCTAAGGGGATGATCCCTCTTCATATCTGAAGAATCCGGATCATTACTAGCTTTGCTGGAGTTGAGTGGCTGGAGTTTGACCTTGACTCTCACCATGGGGTATGCCAGTGATCATAATCCATTTGGGCTACTATAACACAACAGCTTAGAGTGGGTGGTTTATAAACAACAAACATTTATTTCTCCCAGTTCTGGGGCCTAGGAAGTCCAAGATGATAGTGCCAGCAGCTTTGGTGCCTGGTGAGGAACCGCTTCCTCATAGCTGGCACCTTCTACCTATAACCTCACAGGGGAGATGGGAGTGGGTAGGAGCTCTGCAGGGTCTCTTTTATAAAGGCACTAATCCCATCTAAGGGATGTAATTGCCTTGAATATGGGACCAGATGCCATGATCTTCGTTTTCTGAATGTTGAGCTTTAAGCCAACTTTTTCACTCTCCTCTTTCACTTTCATCAAGAGGCTTTTTAGTTCCTCTTCACTTTCTGCCATAAGGGTGGTGTCATCTGCATATCTGAGGTGATTGATATTTCTCCCAGCAATCTTGATTCTGCTTGTGCTTCTTCCAGTCCAGCGTTTCTCATGATGTACTCTGCATAGAAGTTAAATAAGCAGGGTGACAATATACAGCCTTAATGTACTCCTTTTCCTATTTGGAACCAGTCTGTTGTTCCATGTCCAGTTCTAACTGTTGCTTCCTGACCTGCATACAGGTTTCTCAAGAGGCAGGTCAGCTGGTCTGGTATTCCCATCTCTCTCAGAATTTTCCACAGTTTATTGTGATCCACACAGTCATTTGCAGTACTTTTGTGTCTCTGTAGGAATCTCTCGTCACTGCACTGTTTCAACAGTAAGAACCGTGTCTTTGTCATCATGCAATTAGTTTCCCTTAGTACAAAAGCAACATAAAGCTCTGAATGAAACTACCTGAGCTCTGAGACCACTGTACACTCACTGTGCGACCTCCATGTGGCACGTCACTCACTGCCTCTCAGCCTACTTTTCTCATCTGAAGAATGGGGATCACAGCAGCATATGTTTCACTGGAGCTCTGTGAGCACTAAATGAACTCATGTATGAAGACACAGCCCTACTGGGCCTGTAATGAGTGCTGCAGCTAGGTTAGCAAGAGCTAGTGGTGCCAAGAGTGTTGCCAAGGGCCTGGCACACAGGAAATGTTCAAAAGACAACTGCTGACTGACTAAGCAGACACACCACCCCCATGAAAGCGTGCATTTGCACCACACAGGCCCATCTTTGCTAGTTATCAGCTGTGTTGTCCCGAACTTAAATTAACTTCTCCCTGGGACCTTACAACTCCTCTGCAAAATAAGGATAACATCACCTACACCTTGGAGTAGTAGAGTAAGAGAGAGAGTATTAAGTAAAACCCCCGTGGTGTAACCAAGTGTGTCTCAACTAACAGGAGTCACTGTCACTGCCAGAGGCCAGAAACTGTGTCTTACACAGCACTTCCATCTCACCCAGCGACTGTCTGGGCTAAACACACAGTACGTGCTTTAGTAACACCTGCAGCTGAAAATAAAAGGCAGTTTATACGGAACGGCCATAAATGTTATCCACGTAAATCATTTTTCTCGAAAAGCCTATATGGGAAAATTAACCACATGAGGTGTTAATGATTCTTAAGTGTTGTCAGGGCTTGTTAAAACTTTTTTTAAAATAAGAACAGCCCTTGGAAATAAAAACAGAACTCCTTGGCGGGGGGGGAATATGCTCCATTCACATACAGCTTTTCACCAACCCAGGCAATTCAAAATGTGAGCCCAGTGCGGGTCCAGAGTATACTCTGTCGCCTCACACTGCCTGGCCTGAGGACGCCAAGAATGCAATTCCACAGGGCAGAGAGAAGAGCAACATGAGCAGTGGCAGTTTATTCTTACCTTCACTAGATTTCCTGGGCACTTGAAACTTGACGAGAAGCTTTTTCAACTGCTCCCTCACTGTCGCAGCTCGGACGAGACCCTTGTAGTTTAGGAAATGCTCCTGACACCACTGGGAGTTCTTGTTGTGCTGCAGGACAACACACACAGAGGGAGGGTGAGACAGGACAAGTCTCAACTGAGGCTGCGTGGTGGACATCACTCAACTCTTTGCCCCCTTTAGCTTACTTAAAGGAACAAGATCTTCAAGTCATTACGGGTCCTTTGGGGCCCATCTCTCTAAACAGACACTGATCACTCTGCTCACCATCTGACTGCTGTCCGATCTCACTCTCTTGTGCTAAAGGGCAATTGAGAACTTAACAAGAAGCAGAATCTTAAGTATCTCCATGAGAGTGGCGAACTATCAGACAGAACCCCTTCCCTGCGGCTCTTTGTAAATCAGCCTTCCCTCTCTGGCAGCTCCAGGTTATCACTTTACTTGACAACAGGCAAGTATAAGAAGGTCTGGTACTGATGCGTAAGCCCAATATTTGGCCACCTGATATACAAAGAGTCAATTCACTGGAAAAGACCCTGATGCTGTGAAAGACCAAGAGCAAAAGAAGAAAGGGGTGGCAGAGGATGAGATGGTTACATAGCATCACCAACTCAATGGACATGAATTTGAGCAAACTGCACTATAGGAGATAGTGAAGGACAGGGAAGCCTGGTGTGCTGCAGTCCATGGGGTCTCAAAAAGGTGGACACGAATGAGCGACTCAACAACAACAACAGACTCCCTCCAATGGACGGGAGTGTGGAGGGGGCCTTTGTAGCGGCAACTGTGCTTACTTTGATAAATGCTTCATACACATTGAGCATGGTAAGATGGTCACCCTCCTCCACGGCAAATTTTCGGTGCACTCGAATCTGGAAAGAATAAGGCAATGTTTAGAAGCTGACTCCTGTGAGCCTCTTGTCCTGGAGGTAACATTACACAATGAATAGCTCAGTATAATTCATTTACAACACTGTCTTAATTTCAAGTGTACATCAATATTGTAACTTTTCCTTCACAGTCTTTCCAGCATTCATCCATCTACTCATCACGAATGCCTGGGCTGGGAGGGCCCTGTCAGCAGCTTGGCTGTGCCAGGCCTGCAGTGCCCAGGCAGGAACTCCTGGCATCCCTAATGAGCCCACCAAGGTTGCCCCCAGAGCAGCCTTGAAAACAACCTCCCTTACTTTTGAAAAGTCAGTAGGACAATGGTTAAGATTCGGACCGTGAAAGGCAACTCCACCAATTCTGGCTGAGCAATTGTAAGTTACCGAGCTTTTCTGTGCCTCGATTTCTAAAAATGGTGACAGTAATACTTCCCTCCCAAGTTCACACTGAAGATAAAATGACATGATGCAGGAAAAATTTTGGCACAATGTCAGGCACACAGTAAAATAAACACTCCAAACTGAAGCTGCTCTGTCACCAGCAGTCCCTGTGCAATTTTAACAAAGGAAAGCCCAAAGTAGGCAAGACGCGTATGAACAGCTTGGGGAAAAAGTCAGACTTACAGCTGAGACTTCTGGTTTGAGGGGACCACAAAGACATTCTGGATCTGCATCATGGCGGCAATGCTTAGAATTTCCTGAGAACAGCCAAAATTCCCTATAAAGCAAAACACATGTTTGATTTCAAACACATCATGTGTCACGAGAAGAAAAAGATGTTCTCTGATGTTTGCCTTGCAGCACACTATAAACCAAGATCATCTATTTCTACATAGCTTCATTTTAAAATCTTACAACATATAAACACTTCACCCTGCCAAATGGGATGCTCTGTATACACGATCCAGATGAAAGGAGGCCTGGAAGGACTCCATTCTGCAGCGGTCACACGGAGAGACTCTGCCATGAGACTCAACTAGGGTAGGTCAGCTCCACACCTGCTCCCTCCTCTCTAGGTGGACACCTGGAATCCTGGCAGAAAGCCTAAGAGGGAAAGGGGGCGGGGAACATGTGGGCTGTGTCCCTCTGCTCTGGGATCTTATTATGAGGTGGCCTCCCTCTCAACAGGGCTCACTTCACTTGGCAAGGCTGAGGCATACCTAGACCAGGGAAGCACGTGGTGGATCACAGCTGCTGGCACCCGGGCAGAGTCTAGCAACCAGCCCTCCAGGGCATCAGATGGAGTGAACTGCCCTGCACGCTCCCCCACAGCTTCCAGCGTCACAAATGATCTTTCCTGCTTCTCAGTGCAAGCCTGGTAGCTCCAAGACACAACTATAGCTAACTTTCACCAAGCTTAATCTGAAACACAGCTTTGTTGACTGCCAGTGAATATAAAGTTAGACCAAAGCAAGACAGAACTAGTATTTCCCTTCTCTGGGCTGTTGGGGGTGGCAAGTGCAGTCTCTATAGTCTCCAGAGGATTTTGACTTCTAAATATGAGAGGATCTTGAGGCTCTACACTTTGATCCCTTAAATCATATTCTCACAAAAATCTGAAAGCATTAGAGAAGTTTGGACTCTTGACCATTGGTAGTGCAAATACAAAGTGGTGTAGCTGCAAATACTAAGTGGAAGACACTGTGGTGTCCCTCAAAAAACTAAACACAGAATCGCTGATTAAGCGATTCCACCCTAAGTATTAGACCTCAAAGAAGTGAAAGCAGGGAGGCAAACACATACTTGTTCAGAGCAGCATTATTCACAATAGCCAAAGGAAGGCAGCACCCTAGGAATCCGCCAACAGGTAAATGGTCTATTTGTACGATGGAATATTACTCAGCCTTAAAAAAAATCCTGACACATGATACAATAGGAACCCTGAGGACATTGGACCAACAGAAAAAATCAGTCACAAAAAGACAAATATTGTATGACTTCACTTACATGAGGTTCCTAGAATAGTCAAATTCATAGAGACAGGAAGCAGAACAGTGGTTGTCAGGGGTTGGGGGAGGGGAGAACGGGAGTTAAGTGTTTAACGGGTAGAGTTCCGGTTTGACAAAAATGAAAACATTCTGGAGATGGATGGTGGTGGTGGCTGGACAACAATGTGAAATTACTTAATGCTGCAGAACTGTCCATTTTAACATTTTTAATTGTATTTAAAAATGAGTAAAATGGTAAGTTTTATGTTGTGTATTTTTCACCACAAATTTGTACAAAAACTCAGGTGTCAGACCCACAGGAAACAAACAAAAGTGTTTCCTGAGTTAATGATGACGGACCTTGAATCACAAGTTAACAACATGCCCCAAAGCAGATATCTTTAGATGAAAACTTCTTCAGTGCTTTAAAAAAATGCTGACACATGCTACATTGTGCCCTCTCCCTCAAGGTACACAGAATTTGAGAAACAACTTTCCGGACAAAATAAAATCAATGAGAACTGCTGGTCTCCACCTACCTGATTCAAGCAGCATTTTTGCAAACATGGGATTCAAAGGAAACTCGGCTATTCTCATGCCAAGCGGTTCAGTTAGGCGACAGTCTTTGTCCAGACCTGCCAGAAGAACAACAAAAGGCAGAAGGCATGTACCAGTGTTGGAAGACGTACAGTTGTTGGGAGAATAAAAGATAATACATGCTAGCAAAGGTGTATCCAGGAGACAATCATACACTCCCAGCTTCAATTTGATTGCTGTTACAGCAGAAAAAGAAAAGATTTCCTCGGAGCTCTTGAATACTCAATTTTGAAAAATTAATTCTAATGGCCTCTATGGGCTTCCCTGGTGGCTCAGTGGTAAAGAATCCACCATCAACGCAGGAGATGCGGGTTCGATCCCCCAGTCGGGAAGATCCCTTGGAGAGAGGACGAAACGGCAACCCACTCCAGTATTCTTGCCTGGGAAATCCCATGGACAGAGGAGCCTGGTGGGCTACAGTCAATGGGGTCGCAAAGAGTTGGGACATATCTTAGGGACTAAACAACAATGGCCTCTATGCAAAGACCTAAGTAGAAGGAAATGGCTCCAGAGCGGCCTCCAGCTCCCGCTCTCTCCTGGTTCTACTTCTCCCCAGAAACTGCCCTCTCCAAGGGCCCAACCCACAACCAGATAGTGCCAAACACAGAGGGCACTTTCCTTAGGGGCCCCAGCAGCCTTCAAGCCTGCTAACTACAGCTCCTTGAAATACTCTTCCCCAGCTTCCATGACCCACACTGTCTGGCTTCTCTGCCACCTGTCCTGCTGTTCTCTCTGCATCACCTCTGGACTACTGTACTCGCTTCCCACGCTAGCAAGGTAATGCTCAAAATCTTCCAAGCTAGGTTCCAGCAGTGTGTAAATCACGAACTTTCAGATGTACAAGCTGGGTTTAGAAAAGGCAGAGGAAGCAGAGATCAAGTTGCTAACATTCACTGGGTCACAGAGAAAGCAAGGGAATTCCAGAAATAACATTCATTTCTACTTCACTGACCACGCAAAAGCCTGTGACTGTGTGGATCACAAAAAACTATGGAAAATTCCATTTTTTTCCCCATCACTTATGGCAAATAGATGGGGCAAAAACAGAAACAGTAACAGATTTACTTTCCTGGGTTCCAAAATCACTGTGGACCATGACTGCAACCATGAAATTAAAAGGTGCTTGCCCCCTGGAAGAAAAGCTATGACAAACCTAGACCGCGTATTAAAAGCAGACATCACTTTGATGACAAAGGTCTGTATAGCCAAGGCTGTGGTTTTTCCAGTAGTCCTGTATGGATGTGAGAGTTGGACCATAAAGAAGGCTGAGCGCCAAAGAACTGATGCTTTCAAACTGTGGTGCTGGTGAAGACTCTTGAGTCCCTTGGACAGTAAAGAGATCAAACCAGTCAATCCTAAAGGAAATCAAACCTGAATATTCATCTGAAGGACTGATGCTGAAACTGAAGCTCCAAAATTTTAACCACCTGATGTGAAGAGTCAACTCTTGGGAAAGACCCTAATGCTGGGAAAGATTGAGGGCAGGAGCAGAAGGTGCTGACAAAGGATAAGATGGTTAGATAGCTGACTCAATGGACATGAATTTGAGCAAACTCCAGGAGACAGTGAAGGACAGAGGAGTGTGGTGTGTCATAGTCCATGGGGCCGCAGAGTCTGACCTGACTTAGTGACTGAACAACATCATTTGGGGCTAACTTGAAGTGCACATTTTAAATGGGTGAATTACACTGTGTATGAATTATACCTCAATACAGATCTTAAGAACTAAAAAAAAAAAAATCTTAAGGAACAAAAACTCCACTGAAATTTAATACCAAACTGGATATTATTTTCATTGGAGGCAATCTTCACAGAAAAGACACTTCCAAAAGAGGTGAATTTAGGCCACAATTTTCTCTATTTTAAGATAAATACCACATTTTCAAACAACAAGAGAGTAGGAGTTCCTCTATAACATGGTGTCTCCTTGTCCCAACAATATCATAGGCTGGTATTCTACCCAATCCTCCACGTGAACTCCAGGAGTGGAAGGAAGAGGGTTTAGGGAGAAAACACTGAGCCAGTTTCAGAACGGGGTCAGGTACAGAGAATAAGGCCCAGCGGGGTGACAGCTGAAATACTGGTAAAAGAATCTTCCAGGTGTCTCTTAGGAAGTATAGCTGTAGCAATGGTTATTAAAAGCTTCTGATGTTTCGACATGCTTCATAAATTCTTTGTCACGACTGGATTCATGATCCAAGCATAAAGTGAAAGTAAAGTGTTAGTTGCTCAGTTGTGTCTGACTCTTCGCAACCCCATGGACTGTTGCCTGCCAGCCTCCTCTGTCCATGGGATTTTTCCAGGCAAGAATACTGGGGTCAGTTGCCATGCCCTCCCCTCCAGGGGATCTTCCCGACCGAGGGATCAATCACGGTCCCACCTTATTTCAATAAGCTTGCATGTCACTGAAAGGATCATATATATGGGAAGAACCAAGTCCATCCTTGAAGATACCAAGAGCCCTAGAGTGAATACAACCTAAATAACATATTAATAAATATGTAAGAACACAGAGTAAGAGACGGACATACCTCCCAGAGCATAGAGTAACTCCAATGCTTGAACCATCGACTGCGCTGGAGGAGGCTGTAAGAAACATGAACCCCCCCAAGTTAATTTCATCAGGTACCAACCATAACAAGGCGATTGTTTCCTGCTCAAACCCACTCTTCACTTTAACACACCCCAGACTTCCCAGCCTCCACACTTCCACTCTGGACATGTCCTTCCTCTCCCTCTCAGCACCCTTCTACTCCTTGGTCTTCAATCTCAGCTTGATTAAACATTTCCTTTGAAGCTTTCCCTCATGCTCCATTCCCATCAGAAGAGATGGGTCCTTACCTTGAACTACCTTCTTGCTTTCCCTAAACTCTCATCAAACATTTCTAATTTTTATCTCATGTCTCAACCTTCTAAGAAGCCTCATGATACGGCAGTATTGATGGATGATTCATCTTTGTATCACCCAGAGCTCCGCCCCAGGCCCTCCCTATAGGGACTAACTGACATCAGTTGAATTTGAACTTCTGGAAATAAAGAGAGAATGCCAGACAATCTGAAGTTTAACAAAGCTGATACTGTGACTTTCAGTCTGAGTCTCTGGATCCTCAGTGTCTTCTTTCTTTCCACAAACCTTTACTGAACATCTACTACCGTGTGCAAACCATCACTACTATCTCCTCAACTATTTCATCCCTAAGCCACATAATAAATTATAGTCCTTTTGCAAATTGCATAACTTTTTTTTTTCTAAATGCATTCACAACAAATATATTTTAAATATATACTTTTGCAGGTGAGGAAAGTGAATAATAAAATGTAAAAGACATTTGAACAAGATCCTAGAAGCCACTGGTGGCAAAGCCAGAGACAGAACTCGGGTCTCGTTTTTTCCACTCTGCCACACCCACCTGGAGAAAGAAATGGCAACCCACTCCAGTACTCTTGCCTGGAAAATTCCATGGACAGAGGAGCCTGGTAAGCTAGAGTCCATGGAATCGCAGAGTCGCACACGACTGAGCAGCTTCACTTCACACCCACTGGACTGGCAAGGAACAAAGGTGTGCTTCTGGAAGCTGTGCGGACTGCAGGCACACACTGACGAGGGCAGGAACTAGACCTGACTCACGACACGCCAGGGCTTCAACAAACCGCTGCGGACTACATCACATAACTGATTCACTAGTCCTTCCTCAGTGCCCACGACATCCTACTTTACGAAGAGGAAACACACAGCAAACCCCTAAAAGGGGGCTTGAGCACTTTCTTTACGCCGAGAATACATGAGTAACAGGGATAGACCGAGTGCTGAATGAGGCTCTGAATAATTACCAGAACAAAACAGACAGGCCCTCTTGGACTTCTTTAATCCCCCTGTTTGCAGTCAATCACCAGGCCTGATGAATTCTGCTCTTGGGATTCATCATCAATCAAAAAGCCCACACCTTTACCCCCTCCTCCCTGAGTCACATCCAGAAGATTTTCACCTCAGCACACACTTACTAGTATTTCTCTATGGCCTCATCTGCTTGGATCACATAAAAACAGCTTCAATGCAGCTCAAAGGACTGTGTGCACACTTTCAGTCTGCTTTTCTCACTGCCTGGTGTTCTGTTCCCACTGCTTCTTGTACTCACGGCCGCTTCACAGCGATGACCCTGGGACAGCGGCATGCTATTCCAACAAGGTCGTACACTATGAAATAAGCACCTTTCTTGCTACTGGGTTGCTGCTGTGCTGCTAAGTCACTTCAGTCATGTCCGACTCTGTGCGACCCCATAGACGGCAGCCCACCAGGCTCCCCCATCCCTGGGATTCTCTAGGCAAGAATACTGGAGTGGGTTGCCATTTCCTTCCAATGCATGAAAGTGAAAAGTGAAAGTGAAGTCGCTCAGTCGTGTCCGACTCTTAGCGACCAGTGGTTTTCAGTTCTTTGCTACTGTAATTATCCCTGCTAAATGTATAAAATTATATGCATCCTGTGATTTCAACTGTGATTTCAAAAAAAAAAAAAACCACAATTTCAGGGGGAAATAACCAGAAGGGAATATATGAAGATGTATTTATATGTATTTCCTTCATTTCTCAGCTGTCCAAAAGTGTATGATTTTCATTATTATATTTTTAAATTTAATATAAAATGATACCATAATTATTATCCTACATATAAGTTATTTGTTTCTTTTGAATTATTTTCAGGAGAAAATACCCAAGAAGAAGTACCAGGCATTGCTACAGCTCATAATGTCAGAAAGTCCTCCATGAGGACTGAAACAGCATACAAAACCGTTTCCCCCAAGTTGCGTCAGCTGGACTTTATGATTTTTCTTTATGTTTGATCATTCAATTAATGTAGAGTGGAACAGCTATTTCAATTTGCATTTCTTTCTCCTAGAGAAGTTAAACATATCCTAATGTTGGTTACTGTTTGCACTGTTCATGCAACATCAGGGACTTTATCATCCAGGAATCTAGCCTAGTTACACACATCAACAAGGTTGGGATAAAACAGAGAGTCAAAAAAATACAGTTTTCAAGTCATAAAAACTCAAGAAGAAAACATGAGTGAGTATTTATTAACTGACTGAGATATGGGGAAGTGCTTCACAAGCACAAGAAAGAAAATCATAGAGGCAAAGGTAGAAAGATCTTGCTATGGAAATGTTTACAGTGGCTGCACATAACTAAATAAACAATAAAATACAAACAACTAGAAGAACTATTTACAAGAAATACTACAGACAAAGGTTAATAGTTTTACTAGTTCAGTCTTTAATAGTTAAAGGACTCTTAAAAATCACTTTAATAAACACTAGAATAGTTTAATTCAGAAGAAATATAAAATGGCTGATAATTTTCCATAGATGTCATGTATGGATGTGAGAGTTGGACTATAAAGAAAGCTGAGCCCCGAAGAATTGATGCTTTTGAACTGTGGTGTTGGAGAAGACTCTTGAGAGTCCCTTGGACTGCAAGGAGATCCAACCAGTCCCTCCTAAAGGAGATCAGTCCTGGGTGTTCATTGGAAGGACTGATGTTGAAGCTGAAACTCCAATACTTTGGCCACCTGATGTGAAGAGCTGACTCATTGAAAAAGACCCTGATGCTGGGAAAGATTGAGGGCAGGAGGAAAAGGGGATGACAGAGGATGAGATGGTTGGATGCAATCACCAACTCAATGGACATGGGTTTGGGTGGACTCCGAGAGTTGGTGATGGGACAAGGAGGCCTGGCGTGCTGAGGTTCATGGGGTCGCGGAGTCGGACATGATTGAGCAACTGAACTGAAATGATAATTTTTTTAACCGTATGAGAAATCAAAAAATATAAGAGATAATATTTTTCCTTCTGCCTCCCACCAACCAAATTAGAAAAACTAAAAGAAGATAACATGGCAGGATGGGTGGCCAGTGAGTCAGGCATGCATGCACTACTCAAGCTTATACCTGTAAAGGAATTCGGAAATGTATCAAGGACCTATGAAATGATTATGGCCTTTGACCCAATAAACCTACTCCTGGAAATAATCAGAAATGCAATCAGCTATAGGGACTTGCCCTGTAGCTCCACCAAAGCCCTCCTGGCTTCCCCAATTGAGACACTTGTTTATCATGCCGACACACTCCTGGATCACTCCACCCCTCCCAACTCACTAAAAACCCACTTGGGTTTCAGGTCTCGCCTCAGACATGACTTAACTCGGCTGCGGGCCTTTCCTGTGTCTCTCAGAGCACAGGCACAGACCCTGTCATTACTCCACTTACTCTCTCTTCCCCAACAACAAGAACAGAAGTCGTCACCCTTGTCTGGCTGTTCTCCCCGGACCCTGCACACGATACCTGCGGCTAAGTGAAAAACACCAGAAAGGTAGCACGCTCTGTACCGATGTCAGCACTCCCCTGGGAGCATTCCAGTCTCCTGATGGCTGCAGATGGAAGGCAGGACTTACCGACATGAAGTGGAATCTGAGGACGTTGTCGATCCCCAGCGCCTTCAGCTGCAGGATGACGGGGGCCAGGTTGCTCCGCTGCATCTCAGGGACAGTGGACTGAGGCAGCTGGTCAAAGGCTTCCTCTGGGGATAGGAAATCAGAACTGTTTGGGATCAAATGTCACAATCAAATGTGACCATTTTGCCAAAGAAACGTCCTTCTCTCACTTTAATGAGGGGCTCTAGGAGTCTAGGCTCAGACTCATATGATACTATGATAGAACATTGCTTCCTATTTAGGAAAGACCTTTTTTTTTTTTCAACTTTAGATAAATGTATTGTAACAGTATATCTTTATAAAAGTATGTCCTTTCACTTTAGAGTGCTTTTTACAATGTGATTCTTATTAGTAAAACATTAAGACAAAGCAACAACTGTTACTGGGGGTGCCCTGTTTCCATTCCCTCTGCTAGGGATGGAGCCAAGGAACCAAGGACTATACGTAAAAGCAAAGAACAATTTCAGGACAAATTACCAAATAAAACCAGAATATAACCAAAATATCTCTAAAATATTAAAAAATGACCAAATCTCATAAAGACCAAAAACTGTCCAACTTTTAAAATCAAGCCAGCCACATACGTCACTCCCAGAATCCAATGCTGCCCCAAAGGGATTAATGAATGCTTACACACACCATCAGGAACAAAAGGTGACCTCGAACAGGAAAAGGCACCACAAGGTTCAGGAGGCCAAGATGGGAGGGGCTGGAGAGGGGGGAGGGAGGGAAAGAGACTGGGAAGCCTTTATAAAGAAGCTAGATAAAAAGGGTGAGGGAAAAAAACAGGGAGGAAGAGATTAAGCCCTTTTTGGTATATTCACAAAGTCTATGGATCATTTAGAGAAGGATTATAGATAAAATCCTCCCCCATCAGTCAACATTTTAACTGTGCACACCCTCCTTCACACAAAGGTGGCCTAGCTTCCAGCATAAATCTCTAATTAACCAGAGCAAAGTCAGAGCGGAGCAAAAGGTGTCATGAAGAAACAGCACCGTCACTGAAGGACTTAAAAAAAAATCTTTAGCTTGACAAAAGAGACAATAAATATTCTGTGCGCTGATTGATACAAATCATCAAAGGCATGGGCCCACCTGGAAGGTTCCAGGTAACAGGCAATGGCAGGAAGTTCCAAATGGGATATTCACTTCAAGTTTCAAGAGCGTCTGGGGGGTAGCCTTTTGGTAGGATAACCACATTTTCCAAGCACACTGAGATCAGGTAAGAGGACGATCCTGATGAAGATGCTCACAGGAAGTAGGTGTTTCTTAAGAGTTCAAGGACACTTGAGTCTACTGAGGACTCAAGTACACAAGGCATTGGGCCAAGGGCTGCAGGAGCTGTAGGCCAATGGCTTTTGAGACATTTCCGTGATTCAGATGGGTCTGGGACCAAGATGAGGATCAGGCTAGGTCCCAGTGGAGGGTCCTCCCAAGGAGAAATGGAGGTTGAAGGGTGGAGGGAGGACGGCTGAGGGGAGAAGGGATTTAGGGCACTGACATCCAGGAGCGGAAGCCAGGGACGAGGCGGACCCACTGGGCAGAGGAAATGGCCCGGGGAAAGGGACCACAGGCATGAGAAATGGGTGCAGGGAGACAGAAGGCAGATTCAGAGCAGAGCGTAGTTCAGCAGGGGCGCAGTGCAGGGTCAGCGCTGGTGCACAGCAAGCAGCAGACAAGCCAGGAAGTCCCGGAAGGATCTGGGAAGCTGTTAGGGTCAGAGGAGGTAGCGCCCTGCTCAGAGCTGTGATCTCTGGAAGCAGGTTGGCGAGGAAACCTAGAGGCTGGATCTGCTGTACCCCATTACTGTCAGCTGGTCTCCCCCCAACCACACCTCACTAAAGCTGTTCATACCCTTTACCCAAGTCCACTTGCCTATCTTTAGTCTACAGTCTGCTGTTTGATTTCACTGGAGCATGAGATGATGCTGGCCGTTTCCTCTTTAGAAGTAACTTTAGTTCCTCAGGTTAAATAAAGAATTACCATGTGACCCTGCAGTTCCACTCCGAGCTGTATATCCAAAGGAATTAAAAATACAGACTGAGGCACACGTACATGCTTGTTCACAGGAGCGCTATTCACAACAGCCAAAAGGCAGAAACAACCATCAACTGATAAACAAATTGTAGTACCTTCATACAATGGAATATTATTCGGCCATAAGAAGGAATAAAGTACTGATACACTGTAAATGAACCTGGAAAACATTATGTTGAATGAAAGAAACCAGACACAAAATGTCACATTATATGATTTAATTAGTGTGAAATATCCAAAACAGATACACTCATCTCTTGATATCCACAGAAGACTGATTCCAGGACACCCCTCTCCCCTACTGCAGATACCATAATCTGAGGATGCTCAAGTCCCTTACAGAAAATGGCATAGTATTTGCATATAACCTACACATAGGCTTTGAATACTTTAAATCATCTCTATACTTATAGTACTTAATAGAATGTAAACACTATATGAACTGTTGCTGGTATGTAGGCAACTTCAAGTATTGCTTTCTGAAACTTTCTGGAATTTTTTTTCCCAAATATTTTCAATCTGCAGTTGGTTGCATCTATGGATACAGAGGGCCACCTGACCATCCAAAACGACAACAAAGATTGCTAGTTGTCAGAGGCTGGCAGCAGGGAGAAATGAAGAAGGAAATACTGCTTAACAGGTAAGGACTTTTACTTTAGAGGGATAAAGATGTTTCCTAACTAGATAAAGGTGGTGGCTGTATACTGCAAAGATAATAAATGCCACTGAACTGTTCAAGTTAAAAGGGTTAATTTCATGTTAAATAAATTTCACCTCAATAAAAAAACATTTAAGTTTCCTGAAACTTCCTCTTCCCCATATTCAGTTCACCTTTGAAACTGGCTTTCCTCTTTCTATTTCCATTATTCCCTCTTAATACCTTCAGTGGAAGAACCTTACCTCTCTGGCTTCAGGTTCTGCATTCTCCCTCCCTTCCATGAATCCTTCTTACCCTGTTCCTCCCCTCCAAGTACTAGTATGTTCCACTTCCTCAGCTTGCTGTGATGAAATTTAACCCCCACTGCTATCCCCTCACCTGGATTAACTACTGAGTTGCCGGTAAGACCAGGCTCAATTATGGACTATGAAGCCCTCCTCAGTAGGAATAACTCCCTGCTGTCTGCTTCCAAGGCTCATTCAGTTACGGCAACTCTATCACACCATAATATGCTAATCTGTTCATGAGCCTGCCTCCACCACCAGGCTGTCAGCCATGTGGCCTCAGACCGTGTCTCAACTGGCTTTAGATTTCCATGCCTGGCACAGAGCAGGTGCTCTGTAAATATCTGTGAAAAAGAATAAATGACGTCAAGGACTGAATAAGGATGATGGTAATCCGAAAGGAAAGGAGAGATAAGAGGTAAAACCCCTGGGTCTGGTTAAGTGACTGCAGAGGGATATTGGACAGAGGAGGGAATTAAAAATGATTTGAAAATTAAGTCTAGATAATTGAGAGAAACCGTGACACTGTCACCGACAGAAGAGAGGTACAGTGAAGTAAAGAGCAGTTCTGGAGACCTCATTTTCCGTAGATAAGACTGCTGTTTAGTTGAAGAGAAAACACCTTAAGGGCTAAGACCGTCTTCATTGTAATTTCATGTTGCTCCTTCAAAGTCAAGCATGGAACAGGAGCTGACCAACTGCTATCAACAAGTCTCAGGAGAGACCCTGCTAGTTTGGCTCTGCAAAGGTGCTCTGAACCAGAGCTAAAGATGGAACCCACTGTGGGGCCCCACAGGATTCAAGGATCCCAGAACAACAAAAAAAATGCCACATGATGCTAAGAGAATGTTAAGAAAGACAGAACAAGGGTCCAAGGTACATGTCACATGGCTGCTGACAGCCAAGGCCCAGACTAGGTCAGAAAAGGGGTGCAAATAATCGGTAATTCATGGGACTTCAATGGTGGTCCAGTGGCTAAGACTCCTCACTCCCAATGCAGGGGGCCCTGGGGTGTCATCCCCGTTCGGGGCACTAGATCCTACTTGTCCCAACTAAGAGTTCACATGCTGCAACTAAAGCTCCTGCATGCCACAACTAAGACTCTGCACTGCCCAATAAATAAATATATTTTTAAACTGGTCTAGCTTTGGCCAGTGAGGAACAGTAGCAAAGAAGGGCCATGTCTGGAGTGAGGAAGGTGGTGGGGTCAGATTACAGAAGGCCTTGTGAGGAAGATCTGGGTCTTAAGTTCTACTTATTAGGGAGAGGTAGATACCTGTAATATTCTCTGATGCCCAGGCTGACGAGGAGAAAGGAGAAAAAAGAGAAAAAAGCCACACTTACCTGTATAAAGGCGGTAACATTTCCCTGAGCGGCTGCGGCCACCACGTCCTGCTCGCTGGTTGGCTGATGCCTGGGACACTGGGACCACCACCAAGCACTCGATAGCTGTCCTGGGGTTGTAGGCCCGGAGCTTCACGAAGCCACAGTCAATCACGTACACGATCCCACTGATTGTGATGGAGGTTTCTGCTACATTGGTGGCCACGATCACCTAGGTTCCCACACAGGAAGGAGAGTCAGGATAAAAGTGTTTTGGTTGTCTTCACTCTGAATAAACTAGTCAAAGTCCTAAAAGATGTCAAGATATCTTTAATAGTGTAGAACCTGTGAGAGGCAGTGAGGTATCCTGGATGGACTAGGATGACTTTTAGGCTCAGGTGCCTTGGGTTTCAATTCTCCCTAAGCTTGGGACCTTGCACAAGTTCCTTAACCTCCTGAGCATGTTTGCTTGTTTCTGTAATAAAATTTACCCTCTCCTGGGGTTCTTCAGAGGGTTAAATGTGAAACATACATGAAACGATTATTAGAGCCTAGTACTTGGCTCAGAGCAAATATTCAACAAACATTAGTTTTTACCTTTGTACAACTCAAGCGATGCGCATCACCACCTGTGCCTGTCATTTACTCATGTTCTAACTGCTTCCTGAGGGTCTGCACTTTGCCAACCACGCTTCAAGGTGCTAGGAATGGACAGTGGACAAGATCCACATTCCAGTGTGAATGTTTGGTGGAGAAATAGTGAACATAAGACAGTGACAAACACCAGGAGGAAAACACAGGCGGGAATACTCCAGCATTATGTAGTGTTCAATGTACACATCGTGTCATAACATGTTAATAATGGCGCATGCTTACTTCCTGTTAGATGGCCAGGGAAAGCCTCTCTAAAAGATGATTTTAGGCTGAGACCTGAATAACAGGCAGCAACTGGCCCTACAGAGATCCAGGCAGAGGAAGGAGAAACAGCCGGTGCAGCCACAGAACAGGATAATTAAATAAAGATGAGGTTAGGAGGGATGCCGGGATCATGCACGGTTGCTGGGCCACAAGGGGGGTTTGCATTTTATTCCAAGCGCGCGGAGTGCTGCCCCTGGCGGTTGTGAAGCAGCAGGAGGCATATAAATAGCATTTGCAACTTTGATCGGGCACTTTTACTTGGATCATTTTACAAAAACCTCCCTACTATTTTTATGTAGCAGATTCAGGATTTTATGCTATAAAACCATCTAACTAAAAGTTACTATTATTCATGTTTTACAGCTGAGAAAACCAGGCCTTGGGGTTGAGTAACTCATCCCAGTGCACAGGGTAACCCAGGTCTCCTGACTGGATGGCTATGGTTCACGTCTGACTGGACAGACTTGAGCAGCTCCATCCCAATGGCCAGGGTGCCCTCTTAAAAGTGACCTGAATTTGGGAGTGGATCCTCCGACCAGCCGTCTCTCACCTACTGTGTTCTTTGCCACCTGCTGATAAATTGCTACTCTAAGGCAATTTTGGCCCAGTTCTGTACCTTCTTCACTGGATGAAGGGTAAAGAGAGCAGGGCCCAGGCAGGTGACAGACAGGAAACAGATTGGCTGCCTACTGGCTCCTTTAAACAGGGCTTCTCACCACACCCTTCCCCACCCCAATTTCAAGGCTAGGTATTTTTAAGTCACACCTTGAATTAACTGACCTAAATTTGGCTCTATAGACAAATTGATTTTTTAAACAGATGGCTGAGAAACCATTTTACAGCAGCTAATCTACTGTTTCTGACTGATCACAATTCACCAAGACAATCCTTTAAACCAAGATACTGTTGTGCGATAGGGAAAGAAAAGAAGCAAAGAGAAGTCACCTACTCGGATCATTACTAAACTTTCTGTGAGGCATGCTGAGAAATCTTTGCAACTCATTATTTTTTGTGTGCTTTTAACCTTGTTTATGTTTTTTGGGGGGGTTTGGCTATGCAACTTGACAGAAATTAGTTTCCCAACCAGGGATTAAACCCAGGCCCTCAGCAGTGGAAGAGTAGAGTACTAACCACTGGACTACCTGGGAATTTCTTTCTGTATGCTTTTAGCTCTGCTGCACAGAAATACAGACCTTAAGTTCTTTAAAATACCTTCCTATTTAGCACGTTCTACTTCAATGTAAAATAAATCTTTCCAGTAGAGGGCAAGGGGGCACCAGCATGACTATAGACGGCTGCAAACGACCTTGGTCCCTGGGTTAGTCTCACCTTTCTGACACTGCGTGATACCCTTTCAAACACTTTCATTTGCTCAAAGGAGGGCAGTCCTGCATACATGGGGAGAATCCGGAGGTGTTTCTTCATCCCAGTCTGACCCAGCGCTCGAGCCTGCTCGATCAGCATTGACACAACAGTTTCCACCTCTTCCTAAAATCATCGAGATGGGGACCAAAGAAACCGACGTCAGACTGAAACATGTCATTTTATCTGACTGCAAGAAAATGTAGGATGGGGTCAGGACTATAAATCCGGTCAGATTTGTGACTGTCAGAGTCATCACACTCCACAGTGGGGTGGTATTTAATCAAAATGCAACCGAACAATGGTGCCAACGGGGTGAAAAGTCGTGACTGTCCGATTAATTACTCACGTCCACACTACCTGCGTCAATAGAAGAATTCCTGATGCACCAAAACGACTATTTTACTGAGTTTTGTTTTGTTTTTTTAATATACTGCAGCAAACAGTGTGGCATACACATGGACAAGCTGTGGCATACAAAATCGCTGTAAGCCTGTCCTAGAAAAGATTACTGAACAATGGAAAATGCTTGACAGTGGAAATGATTTCAACTAGAGGGTAGTTCTGAACAGAGCTATAACCTTGAGTGAGCCTTTAGGCCTGTCTGGTTGTTTTTCCAGTGGTGTGCCAACCTGTGCCCTCCAGAGTGAGCTGCAAAGGCGTCACTGGGAAACAGGTGCAGCAGCAACACAGAGGCGCAGCATGCGCCTCGTGCAGGATTCAATCCTGGCATCAAAACGGCCCACTGGCTTAGCTCTCGGAGTTCCTCTGGAATCAGCTGATAAATTTAAAACGTCGGGCAGACAGAACAGGCAGGAGCTAATGATTCTCTGGCAACTGAGTCAACAGATGAATGACATCAAACTGAACAATTTTTTTATGCAATTAAATAACCACAAAGAGGGCTCTGTATACATTTTGGGGCTGCTTTTTTTAAAGATTTTTTTTTCTTTAATTTTTATTGTAGTGTAGTTGCATTTGGTATGGCCTTAACATGTCTGTTCGCCAGAGGAAAAAAGGTTCGATGGAATTACCTGACCAGTGAGAAATGCTAATATGTCTCCATCTCCCTCAGTCTGGTGAATTTTCATCACAGTTTCTACGGTTGATTTGATGTAATCTGGAACAGGACTGAAAAGATGTATGAGATAAATTCACCCCAGAATACGCTAATTACAGATCAATTACCTTAGTAATCTGCCAGCAAAGTCTTGTGAAAGTTAGTTTGCGCCTGCCCAGCAAATAATCAGCATATGAATAATTAAAATAAACATTCTTTTTTTTAATGCAGAATTCAAATACAATTCATAATTACACATAAACTACTATTTTTGGCTTTATTTGCAGAGATAGAAAAGCAATAAAGCCCATGCAAACCGATGTCCTTCTATAGCATGCAAAGATTCCCGGCCAGGAAAAGTGGGTCTCTTGTCCCAGTGCTGAATTCCACAATCTTTCCATTTCCCCTCCTGACCACCAGCAGCATGTCTGAGGGGAGCAGATGGAGCGCACGGGTGCCTGCCCCTCTAAAATGACTCAGAAGTCAGGCCCATAACTCTCTGGATTTATCTGCCTCTGACTCAGGCCCCCAGTATTCCTCTGTACAGTGAAAGGAGTAGGAATTAGGATGACCCTTTCCTGTTCAAAGAGGCTCCTCCCGAAAATGTCAGTCAGGCCTTCCTGCTAAGATGTAGAGGGCTGAGAACCAAATGATTTAAATCACCAATACCACCCAAGCTGACAGTCTTGCAAAGTCCAGTTCAGACCATTCTAGAGCCCTCCTCCCTGCAACCTTGTTCTGGTTTTGGTCTTTGCAGCTGAGCCAGGGACCACAGAGTCATAGAAACCTGCACATCTGGAGGGAGACTTGAAATCCTGCAGCAATACTCAGGGAGGGTTCCAGAACACCCCATCAGTGACAAACATTCACTTCCTCAGCAGCCTGGCGCACTGCCCTAGAAGCTGCAAGCAGACGCAACTGCTTCTCAGCCCACCGAACAGACCTCGTTTTCCAATCACCCTCACTAAAAATGCAAGGACTGTCAAACCTCTGTAGATAAAAGATGTCCACTGGAAATGTTCGCCCTTCCACTGTAAGGATCACACACGTATCCCTGGTTGGGTCACTGGTGTCATTGTGATTAAAGAAATCCCGAAATTTCTAAAAGAAATTTAAAAAAAAATTCTTCATTGCTCAAATAAAAAAAAAAAAGGTTCATAGTAACTCATGGAAAGAATGAAAATAATATAAAACTGGCAGAGCAGGGGGTGGGGGATAGGGATTGGCTATATGTAATACAGACTAAGGATAACAAAATAATTACTCAAAAAATCATATTTTTATTCTTATAATTTTGGGGAGTCACATTTCAATGGCAGACTCTATTGAAGATTTGACAGAAATGATCAGGTTAAATTTCCAAAGTGCATCAGCTGTGAACCTAAGTCAGCACGCAACAGAGGGATTATTGATCTTACCCCACCCACCCTGTCCCCCATACTGCATTTAACCAGACGAGGTCAGAAGGTGTAACTCAAGTTAAAGGTGGATTACATCAGGCTGATGTGTACTTCTGATCTGGAAAGCACAGCTCTGACCACACACGTGATCACTGTATAAAGGAAACCTGTACATCTGTGAATGGCAGGAATATTCCTGGAAGTGCAATCACAGATCTACAGGTCCTGTGTTTGTAGGACAGAGTCCTCTCCCTCTTTATATGCCCCTCAGGAGGCAGCACAACACTCCGTATGGGCAGGTCGGCAATTACCCACTTCTCCCACACTCCCACAGGACCTCGTTGAGAGAAGTGGCTCTTGGCAATTCCACCCAAAGAAGTGGCCATGTTTTCTTCAATGGCAGTTGATCCCCAGTCCTACGGTCTCAACGGAGGCTTGGTGGGAGAGCTCTTGACCTTCGCGGTCCCCTGAGGCCTGGCCACGTGCTGCTTTCTCCTCTCCTAGGAGGCCCAACCATGGGATCACCAGGCCCGTCTTCTTTCCTTCCCAGGTATCTCCCCTAAACACGTCCACGTCTGCTCCTGGAAACCAGGATCCAGGGGTGCCCTGAGAACCTGAGTCGAGCACAACGTGAAAAGGCCTGGAGGAGCACTTCTAGAAGAGTCAACTAGATTGAACTCCAAAATACCTGCATGCTGCATGTCAACCTCCACATCATGACTGAGAAGAGTAAACACAGACAAAAAAGAACAGGCCTCAGGCCGAGAGAAGTACTGTGCTGTGCCATGAGGACCCACACAGCTCCACCCTTCTTTCAAGTAAATTCCCTGCAAGTGACTTCAGCCTTCCTGCGTCCTATAGTATGCAAAGCACGGGCATGCTACAAGTGAGGCACAAACAAGGGAGAAGGCACTGCTCCCCTCTCCCCCAAACAGTGAATAAGCCAGGGAGGAAGGTGTGCAAAAAACCATCATACCATAAACCGAGCCTCAGTGACCAGATGACTAGAAAAGAGCTGCAAGTTACAATCAGGGGAGGAGGAATGGGCCCGCAGTGACACGGTGCAGGGAGGGGCTCCTGGACGTGGCCGGACCTCCTGGCTAAGCCTGGAAGGATGAGCAGGGCTATTACTGCTTGGGAAGGAGAAGAGGTGCATGCCATCCAAGGATGACAACAGAGATGTAAAGACAGAGAGTTACTCTTTCAAGAAATAAAACTCAGCATTAACTGAGAAGGCGCAAGATTTCTGTCCTTAAGATCTTTATCTTTTATCTGTATTTGGAAGTATTAAACATATATACACAGAAAATTAAAGGCTAGAAAGCAAAATAAACATAGTGTCAACAGTGTCTGCATCTTGAGGCAGAATGAAGGACCAGCAGGAGTGAAATGAGCTCAACCCACCAGGAAAAGAAGAGTTGAAAGTCAACTTTGAAAGCCAGGGATCATGCTGACACAGACACACACAAAGTGACTGCGAGGAAGAGGCTCGCTGTGGCATGGGACACAAATGGCGTGGACATCTGCGGGATCGCTCCCCTGCTCACCCGTTTCCTTCTCTGCTAGTGGCTCTGATCTGGCCCACAGGAGTGGACCCCCAGCAGCCACGCCAACATGGCCTGCCCACCTTTGGCCCATACAGAATGGTTCCAAGTGGGTACCTGACTGCAATGGGCCCCAAATTCCTTCTCGAAGAATCTGGAAAGATAAAAGTTATCCTCTCTTCAAGCATCTGGACTGTGACCAAAAAACTGTGCGATAGGTCAGTGATCATGTTTTCTGCCAGGTGAATGGAAGCCAATAAAAGAAAAAAAAAATACCATGTGATACAATGGTCAATAAATACTTCATAATTATACTCAGTCACATTCTAATTAAGTGCTGAGTTAATTAGGTTGATATTAAGAAACAGCTAAACTAATGAAGGTGGCTGTTTGATCAGCCCCATCCAACTCCACAGGCCTCTGCCTCCCGGTCGCAGTCACTGGGTGTTTCGACTGCAGCGTGGGCCACCCCAGACCCTGAGCAAAACCAGAGCAGGGGGCATCGATCCCTCCAGGCAGTGGAGTTAGGAATGAGTCTGCTGCCCACAGACTCAACAGCCAGGAGACAAGGGAGGCGTTCCAGCATCCCTGGGCCTCCAGGTGAAAATACTACCTGAGTCACGCCCCCCATTCACCACTCACACACTCCTCCTCTCTCGTCCACTTAGCCCATTCCTCCCTCTTCTTCGCTCTTACTCTCACCTGGGAACTCACATTCCATATCCCACGTGCATCCACACCCACCCAGGTCTCCGCTCAATGCACACACACACATCCCTCACTGCTCCTCACTCGCCTGGCCAGAAAGGGATGAAGAAATCAATGACCCAGGTCCATGCAAGACTCTGCTGAAAGTTGCTGACATCTGGCAACCCTTGCATCCTAGCACACCCAAGGCTGACACAACTCCTACATTCCACCCTCCCACCTAAAAATATCACTCCCAGGAAGTGCATCACTATCAACTATGGCAGGCAGAATGGAAAGAAGCAATGTTTTTCCATCTCTGTGCCACACTAAAGACAATGGAAGGCAACTAAGCAATAAATATTACTGATGATTCAAAGACTTGGACATTAAAGATTTTACCCACAATAAAAACTATTGGAAACAATTTCAAAAAGGGGGTCATGGTAAAGATAAGAGGTAAAATGGAGATGATGTTCTGGACAACTCAGTCATGTAAGAGGTTAACAGGAGATGAGGTTAAAATAGCATTCCATCAGGGATCACAGGTGAAGGGCATAAGAATTCATTAAAGAGGGCAACAGAGAGCTTTAACCCCAAAGTTATGGTGGGCAGACCTAAGACAACAGACCATCTCCTACACTGTGAGAAGGTCCAAGAAACCTGTCAGGCAGCATGCAGACCTCTCTCTCAGCCAGGCTGACGTTTTTCTCCCTCCAACTTGTTCTGCATCCTAGAAGCCACTTGGAGACCAAGAGCGAGGCCCTTTTCATCTCAGCTGGATATGGAATTGGCCTCCTGACTGCGATCGCCACATCTGTTTGTGTCTCTTCTATACAGCACCAGCGTGATCTTTCTAGAACTCAAATATGGGACTTCCTTGGTGGTCCAGTGGTTAAGAATCCACCTTTCAATGCAGGGCGTGGGGGGGTCAATCCCTCGTCTAAGATCCCACTTGCCACAGAGCAACTAAGCCCATGCGCTGCAACTACTGAAGTCTGCACGCCTAGAGCCAGTGGCTCACAACGAGAGAGGCCACTGCAGGGAGAAGCCCGCATACCACAGCTAAACAGTGGCCACCGTTACTAGAGTAAGTAGAGAAAGCCTGCACGCAGCAACAAAGACCCAGCTCGGCCAAAACAAAACCCCACAAACGTGATCAAGTCACTGCCAAGCCTCACACATGCGAGGGCGACTGACCAGGTGGAAGGGTGGAGTTCACGCGGCCTGTGGGGTGCCCCCATCATCTGACCCCTACCAGCCTCTCCTATTTGAATTTCCCGTCGCTTTCCACACAATCAAAATTCATTCAACCCACAGTCCCTACTCTGTGCCGGACACTGTTTCAGATGAAAGGGATGAAATAGAATAAGACAGTCAAAGTCCCAGTCTTCACAGTGTTTACATTTTAGTGATGGGAGACATACAATCAACAAACACCCAGATATGCATATGATGTTAGCAAAGGAGAAGGGCTGAACAGAAACGAGGAGAGCGAGAGAATGAAGAGCGACAGGGGCTCAGGTGTAGACAGTGGTCTGGGAAGGCTCTCTGGGTGCTAATACCTGACCAAGACTGGAAGGAGATGAGTACAAAGCCACAAGAACATCCGAAGCAAAAATGGTCTAAAAAGAGGGCTTCCCCACCAAAAGCAGAAGCATGCTTAGACTTATCTGAGGAAAAGCAAGGTGAGGCTGGAGTGTAAGGAGCACTGGAGAAACTGAAGGAGACAGTCAAAGGGGTGACTGCAGGCAGGGGAGGACAGATCACCCCCAGCAGGTGCTGCAAGCGAGATATGGCTCCCATTACACTTGACTCACAGCCCTCTGAACACATGTTTCAGGCCCCCGCTGTTCTTTGCATGCCTAGGACTCCCTTCCCCACCCCACAAATCTAGCAGACTTGTGTGTATCTTTCCAACCTAGGTGGGATGTCTCTCCTCCGTGAAAGCTTCTGGACACCCTCCAGCTGGCTAGAGAGAAAGCACCCCCTCCCTGGCTGTCTCAGCACCTGGAACAAACTGAACGGCAAACACCTACTTATGTGTCTGCTTCCCTGACCAGTCAGCGAGTGTATGACTCGCCTGTAGCCAGCGCTGTGCTTCTGTGCTTTGTGCGTGTGAGCTGTGTGCGTGTGGCCTGCATGTGCATACACAGCAAGGGGTCAAAATTATGTGTTGAGCTGAACGGCTGTTTGAACTAAAATATTAGTCATTGAGAGAGAAAAACAAGGGGGAGGGGGTTGGGGAGGAACAGAGTGGGAGGTTGGGGTTAGCAGATGTTAGCATTTATATAGAATAGATAAACAAGGTCCTGCTATTTAACACAGAGAACTATATTCAGAATTCTGTAATAAACCATATGGAAAGGAATATTTTAAAAAGTGTGTGTGTGTGTGAATATATACACACACATGTATAACTGAATCACTTTGCTGTATAGCAGAAATTAACACAACACTGTAAATCAACTTATTTCAATAAAAAAATTTTTAAATAGTGAAAACTAATATACACTTAGACATAAAAAATTATAATGTGAAAATTGCTATATGTACAAGGAAAACTTTAATTGTATCCCCAAAATCTAAATATAAATTGCTAAAGTCATAAATTCAAGAAGTATAGCCTCCTACTGAAAAGAGTAATAAAAAGAAACTGCCTGTGTGGGGGAAAATACAGCATGTAGAGAAACAAGACAATAGGTAATTATTAACTCAATTAATTACAGGCTATTTCCACCCACGAGCTGAAAAGGAATTTCCTCCAATGACATGGAATCTAGGACATCAGATGGCCCCATAAGGAAGGTAGGCCATCCTGCCGAACAAGATAAGCTCCAGCTGGAGGCAGCTTCCCAAGGACACGACCAACAATCCCCATGCTGACCGGGGACAGAGGGTGACAGTGGAAACGCTCCTACCTCTGCATCCAAAGTGGCTGAAGCCACAATCAGTCGAAGATCCCCTCGCTTCTTCTGAATCTAAAAAAGAAGGCGTGTGGAAAAACAATGATATCAATGTTATCAATGGTAACAATGATAACACCGTGACACAGATGAGATAATCTGATATCTGAAATTTATTACAAAATAATCCAGTGTGTGGAGGGGGATGGGGGTGGGAAGGAGCTTAAAGATGAAACAAGACTGACCACAAATTGGTAACTGTTAAGTAACAGGTGAAGAGGCAGTTCACTATACGATTCTTTCTAATTGTGTGAGTTATAAAAATTTTCCAGAACAAAAATATTAAAAAAGAAAAAAGAAAGCATAAAGGAGCTTTAAGACACAAATTTGAATTTACCAAAAGTAAAACCATTTTTTTCCTGACATCTGGGTCTCTGAATAGTCAGAATCTGTGTATATCCACTTGAGTACATGTGAAAGTATGAAAAACCAAACAATAAATAATAACACCAAGATAGAAATACAGATAAAAGATATTAACAGTTATTCAAAGAAAGAGATGAGCAATGGTCATAGGAGAGATGATCAAATAAATTATAGTTTAAAAAGTGTAACAATGAGATTATTTTATCCATCACATTGGCAAGCATTTATTTTCAGTGTTGGCAAAGATTCAGTGAAATAGGCCCCCTTATTATAACCACTCCTGAGAAGGTAATAACAGAGTGGGATAATTCCTCACAGTATCAGAAAGTTTAAATCTTTGGCCAAGAAATAAATTAATAATGAAAACAGCAGCAGCAGCAGCAGCAGCAGCTAGCATATAGTAAGCTACGTGCTATGCCAAGGTCTCTGCATACAGTTGTGTAGCACATGCATTGCACAAAGAGGCTAGGGGCCTCTAAAATCCAGCCCACCCTCCCCTCACTCAGCTGCAGACTTTCCTCCCAATGGGAAAGGCACCTCACACGCTATTCACGGCCCTGTGTCAGGCACCATCCTAAACATTTCATATTATCTAAGCTTCACAACAAATGATGTTATAGGGCAGCTCTAAGAGAATGCTTAAGGGTTCTGCCCACTGTGGTAGCCACTAGCTGCATGTGGCCAGTGAGTCCTTGAAATACAGCCAGTGGGACTAAAGAAATGAATTTTTTATTTTATTCTGTTTCAACTAATTTAGATCTAAAGTGGCCAGTGGCTATCAGATAGGAAAGTAAAGCAGCAAAGAGAAAGAAAAATTTGGTATCAGCTCCATCTGAGTGATGAGCAAATTCAGCAGAGTCAGAATTGAACCCAGGTAGTCTGACCCGGAATTCAGGCTTTTAATCACCCTGCTCTAGACTCTGGGGATCAGAAATTTCCCCAAAGAAAACAACCAGAAAATATAGGAAGGGAGAAGAGGATGGAAGTAAGGTTGAAACAAAACTGGCCATGGGTTATAACTGTTAAAACCAGGTTTTGGGCCCCATGGGGGTCATTAAACCCTTCTCTCTACTCTGGGATATGCTTCGAATCTATAATAAAAAGCAAAAGACAGAGAAGAAACAGAAATCCAACAGATTTAACTACAAGGGTGCTTCCTGCAACATTATTTAAAATATTTCAAATCTGGAAGCCATATAAATGTCTAGCTGTAATGGAGGTGTCAAATACTTTATGGTAGAGACATGTGACTATATAGCCATTAAAAATGTCTTTAGAGAATATTTAATGACAGAGGAAAATGATCCTTATGCAACGCTAAGAGAATTATGCAAGATACAAGTGAGCACAACAACCCAATCCCCACTGGGCCAGAACAGGTGCATAAATACACACATAAACAGACACACAAAGGAGAAAGAAGAGAAGGACACATTCCAAAATTCTAATGGTAACTGTCTCTGCATGAGCAGGGTGATCGACAATTTTCATTTCTTTCCTCTGTATTTTGCTGAATTTTCTAAACTGCTACAATGACTTACTGATCAAACAACAAACAAAACAAAAACACAAAACCAGAAGTCTGGCAGTAAAGCTATATACCTTTTTCAGCAGACCAATAGCAATGTCCGTGTACAAGGTCCTCTCGTGGGCTTCATCCAGCATGATGGCACTAGAATCAGAGGGACAATCTCAGTGGGCATCAAACCAACCACCACATATCCAGACATTAAAGACATTAAAGAACTGCTGAGGATTCAGCCCCCATTCGATCACCTTGCAGCAAAAAGTAACACCAAGTACCTCCTCCTTAACAAGGCAGTAACTCTAAAGCTAATAAAAATGGCCACATCAACTTTTCTTGGTAAAGAAAATGCTGTTATTTATTGCTACTTTTAAAGTTTTACCACCAATGCTGGATGCCAACAGAATCTAATACATGATTTTAAATTTCAATATAACATATAGCCCCATAAAGCACATAAAAATTGAGTTAAGGCCCAACTACCCAAAGACTAAAAATCTGCATAAAATAGCACGAAGAGGCACGTGGCCATGGCTATGTCACGTGTGTACCAGGGAGTCAAATACGACATCCTTCCCCAGGATACACAGAGCCTGAGTGGGATCATTTTGTACAATGAGTGATGGACAGGGACCCACAAAGAGACGGAAAATGTGAATAATTATTTGGGCTCTGCACGTTACATTCAACAATCGCTGCCCAGTTCTGTGCTGCGCCTCTGTAGTCACCCTCCAGCAAGATAAAAAACAAGTCAACAGATCATTCAAATAATGACAGGGATTTTAATGAGCCCAGTTTTGACTCCATATATTCTGAAAAGAACATCAAAGGTCACAACAGCCAAAGGAAGGAGAGAAGCTTTGGGAAAGCTGAGTGTGGTCACGAATCCCAGCTATTAAAACAACTTCTCCTCAATCTACTCGTGTATTTTTGAAACTGCAGGAAACTTATCACAGGAAAAATATACTTACCTGTATTTTGTTAATAATGGATCAACCATCATTTCCCTGACCAGCATTCCATCAGTCAGAAACTAAACACAGAAACACAAAGGTTTAGAAATGATTCATTTACACTGTATATTCATGACTTTTCTTCAAAGAGTTCAAGTCCAACTAAACCCATTCAACCTCATCACCAGTGTGTGTATAAGACAATTCCCACTAAGGACTGGGAGAAAATACCCCCAAATTTTGATTATCAAGTAATGGAATGGTTTCCAAACAAGATATTGAACACAGGACCCTCGGTAAGAGCTGGCAACTCTATTAGCAAATATTACCTGCATTTGCTCTGTGAGTTTTGACTAAGCCCCATTTCCTCTGAGCCTGGACCACAGGTACTGTTATGAATAGACAGTGCAAACCTGGGTCTGCCCAGGGGGATGCCACTGAGTCAGAGATCACGCTTCCTACAATGTCCCAAGGACCACAGACTTGCAGCTCTTGAGGTTATTAACCTCAACTTCAATTGATATTGAAGTTGGGGTTGTGGGTTAGGAACACAAGCCATCACATCTGGCAACTGGGTCAGATCTCTCTGCTCTTCCTCTTACTAGCTGTGTAAACCCTGGGCAAGTTACTTACCCTCTCTGAGCCCAACTCCTCATTTGTAAAATGGAGAAAATAAAAGTATCTGTCTCACAGGATTACTGTGAGAATTAAGTGAGAGAGTACAGTGCACATGTACAGGGCTTAGCAAGGGCCCCAGCACACAGAGAGAGCTCAAGAATGTCAGTTATTAATATTAAGGATGAAGGAGTGTTTATGAATATGCTTTAGAAAAACGCAGTTAACAACTAGATGCTGTTATTCTCACCCCAAAACAAGTCAGTCTTTAACAAAGCTAAACATTTCCCTCACAGGCTGTATCTTAGTACTTTTCCTTTTTGTTTCGTTTTTTAAAGCCTATTTTTCTTGGACCTGATGCGAGCCACCACACATACACACAGGAGCCAAGTGAGAAGGTGCCACCAGTGACAGCCCATCAGTCGGGGACTGAGCGCCTGGAAACCTACCAAGTGGAACATGGAATTTTTCATAAAAGACTCTCTCGAAAAGTCATTTGATCATGTAATTCACTGAAAGCTATCCAAAAATTAGCTAGTGTAAATGTATTTGGTGGTACAGAAGAATAAATCCCTTACCTAGCAAAATGAATGTCAAAAGTAAGAAAATACAGACATTTAGAAAACAGGGTCCACATTTTTACAAATTACTGCATTTAGACCATCTATTTTCAGTTCCTCTGCAGCAAACTGAGAGGTAACTGAGATTCTAATAACCAATGTTTATTTCATCACACCATTTTCATTTTTTTTTAAGTTTTTTTATTACTGAAGTATAGCTGATGTATAATATTATATAAGTCACAGGGGTACAATATAGTGATTCACAAGTTTTAAAGGTTATGCTCTAGTTATAGGTGTTATAAATATTGGCCACAGTCCCCATTTTGTACAATGTATCCTTGTAGCTTATTTCCTACATTGTAGTTTGTAGCCCCTAAATCTCCTAGCCCTGTATTACCCCTCCCTCTTTCCTCTCTCCACTGGTAACCACGAGTTTGTTCTCTGTATCTGTGAGTCTGCTTCTTTTTTGCTGTATTTACTAGTTTGTTGTATTTTTTTAGATTCCACACATAGGTGATATTATATAGTATTTGTCTTTCTCCATCAAAGCATTTTCATTCATTGTTTCCAGCACTATCTGAGGAGATTCTGATTTGCACAGTGGTATGCAATAGACACTGCTGAGCTGACTGTACCCTGACTCTATGATGCTAATTATTTTAATAGTAGCAACGAGGTCAAAGAACACACATAAAATCCATTATCATGTGAAAATGGGCCAGCATTAATTAGCACAAATGACATTTGTGAATTCTACACTTTATCAATTTATACTATTTGTCCCTGTTTTTAAGTCTTTTATAGGTAAGTTTCTATATTTAGACAGCTACGTGGATTGGTGGGGAAAAACAATAAAACCCACATGAGAAAGGACAGCTTTGAGCTCTCGTTCTACCAATGGGCACGACGTCAGGCAGGCCACTCAACCTCCCAGGTCCTCAGCCTCTTCCCTGAAGAATCAAGGGCGTAACTCTACTTGCAAAGTCCTTTCTGGGCCAAGATGTGAGGACACAGCAAGAGCTCTGCACCTCCCAACACGCTGATTTCCCTGAGGGCCGGGATGCTCTCATACACTTTCTGCCATGGCATTAGAGGCTTAGTCAGCAGCAATGGCTGCGTGTTTTTACCTTCCCCCACATAATCTTCTTCCTTATTTACAGAAGGAAAGCAGCTGTGAACCTCACCTTAATTCTCGTGGCCAGCGGGTTGGTGCAGTCATCAAAGCGGATGCAGTAGCCCACCTCATGGCCCAGCACCGCACCCCTCTCCTCAGCCACTCTCCCTGCAACCTTTGGGAAGAAAGATCATGCTAAAAATAGAGACATAGAAATTACTGCCCAGAGCACATACTACGGAAAATCTAAGGGTCACTTATTTTTTAAACACTATGCTGAACACAGTGGAAAATGAAAAGAGAAGGGGCAGGTTAGCAGAGAACTAGTGTGATAATCTTTACAATGATCAACTTTACGTTGACTTGAGGCAACTTATAAGAACAGTAAGTATGGAATAAAAATAGAATCATGTAAAAAGGTTACAGATCAGGATCAAAGAAATTATAGATACAATTCAAAAGGTCAAAGCCAATGAGAAAAATTTTAAAACACAGATATGCCAGAGTTATTTTAGCCACAAATTCAGCTCTAGATTTCCTGGTGGCTGAAGCAAAAAGGGAAAAAGAAGAAATTTCAAGATTCATCCTTTTCCTAAAGCTTTCTTTAGCATACCAATTAGGGACAAATTTCCACATCTTCATGCCTTGAAATAAAACAACTTCCACTGGACCACGAAGACAAAAGAACAAGAATGACCAAATTCAACACTTGGTCACGTTCATTTTCTCTTTGGAAACAAAAGAATAACATTTTCAGAGCAAGATATTCTAAAATGATTTATAACAATGTCCCAGCTATCAAAACTACTAAAAGGGGAAATAAAGCCAAGAATGCAGGTTTAAAAATTGTTACATGGAGATGAGATGAAAAAATTAATGAAGGCGCCAAGTTAACATAATAAAAAAATAACATACTATGAAGACCATAAATTATAGATACATTTTTTACCTACCAATATATGACAAATGAAAGGTGAGGGTAGGAAAGATAAAAAAGAATCCAGTTGTAAGATCTACCACTCCAGAAGGCTCTATCAAAACTACTAAAAGGGGAAATAAAGCCAAGAATGCAGGTTAAAAAATTGTTACATGGAAGATGAGATGAAAAAATTAATGAAGGCGCCAAGTTAACATAATAAAAAATAAATTAACATACTATGAAGACCATAAATTATAGATACATTTTTTACCTACCAATATATGACAAATGAAAGGTGAGGGTAGGAAAAATAAAACAAAGGTGAGGGTAGGAAAGATAAAAAAGAATCCAGCTGTAAGATCTACCACTCCAGAAGGCCATTCATAAGCTATTAACTTAATAACAGAAAATATCTGGGGACTTCCTTGGCAGTCCAGTGGTTAGGACTCCAAGCTTCCAATGCAAGAGGTGTGGGTATGATCCCTGGTTGGGGAACTAGGATCCCACATGGCATGTGATGCAACCAAATGAAAAAAAAGAATGAATAAAATAATTGCTGAATACTTAAAAAAAATAAATTTTAAAAACTATCTGATAAAATGCATAAACATAAAAGTAGAAGAGCAATAACATTTAGAATTTAGTTTACCTTGAAAGAAAATAAAGGGTTTAATGCTCATTATGTAAACTATCTAACTAAAAAAGACCCAAAGGGATGCAAAATTATAGCACTTTCCCGGGGCCTTGGTCTACCAACCAACCCCCAGGCACCCTGTCTCCTCCTTTCACAGGTCCTGAGTTTGGATCATAAGCTGACACAGGGCGTGTCTGAGGCAGAGCTTTCAGCATCAGCCATTGGGCTGCAGCAGCCCCAGGTCCAGGAGTCCAGAGGTTCCCTGCACCCAGTGCTGCAAGTCAAGCACGCTGGGCGTTATCTGAGCATCAGTGTTTAAGAAACTGAAGAGCAGATGAGGATCAGAAAGTGGCTCTGCCCAGTGACTTGAAATTACAGATCTCGGAGGCCAAGACAGAATCTGTCATCAAGCCGCTGGTGTGCACTACGGAATCTTTCAAAACATCTTATGAAACCAGAAATTCATCCTACACTGCTCTACCTCTGGAGGTTACAGCTCCCGATAACCAGTATTTTACCAGGACAGTTTTGTTATTGTTATTGTTTCAATTCCAACCCTACAGATCATTAAACTGTAAATCTTAAAAACTGGCACAGAGAGTATGTGCATACAGATACTGGAGCTTATGGGGAAAACCAGCTTCTAAGAGTGAGCATAAGGGAACCAACCTCTCCATAAAAATGTGATCATTTTTGAAGCCAAACATTTATTCACTATCTGTATACATCTGCTATAAAATGGATTTTATTTTCAACTTCTTTTTTAGAAATTTTCTGTATGCTCACACCACTGGACATGTGAAAAGCCATATTCTATGGGTTCTTTTAGGGATTTTTTTTTTTTTACCTCTACTGTATAAGTTCTATTCCCAATATGCCCATCAATTAGACGGGATAAATATTATCTTTTTGATAGAAACAAACAGATATAGGGAAAAGGAGGTCAAATGAAAACAAGGGACACTTCCCTGGGGATCCAGTGGTTAAGACTTCGCATTCCAATGCAGGGAATGTGGGTTCAATGCCTAGTCCGAAAGCTAAGATCTCACGTGCCTCTCAGCCAAAAAACCAGAACACAGAACAGAAGCAATACCATAACAAATTCAATAAAGACTTGTAAAAAAGAAAAGAAAGACCAAACACCAATGACCGAGCACCTCCTATGTGAAAGTGCTGTGCTCCAAGCTTTCACAAAATATATCTTATTAAACATGCACACAGTCCATTGGGTGGGCCAGAGACTCTCATTTTTTTACAAAGCAAGAAACTGAAAAAAGACAAGTATAGCACTTGTCCTGAATCACAGACCCAGGCAGGGCCTGGTCATGAAGTCAAACCCAGACCAGGAGTCCAGTGAAATGCTCAATAAGGAGCTGCCTCTCACTGAGATCAGGCAGTGGCTTGTGCCATCTGTTCTGCGGCTCTGACATCTTTTTCAGATTTTAGTCTGCACACAAAGTACTTGTGGAGATGGAGCATTTCAAACTTGACAGCGCTATTAATACTACTAGGCTAATTTATATACTCTTTGTCCTTTAAGAGAAAGCATGTGGTTTCATGGAAATTATCCATGGCTACAGATTTGGAGGAAAAATGCAAACTGATTAAGAGCTAGGATTCCAAACCATAAACAGAAAAAATTGCTCGAATGTTTTAAGTAAGTGAATCATCTTTCATGACATCAAAGGTTAAATCTAACGCTGCAGTCAAGTTGCCAACCAGTACTTCAATTTTTACATACACAGAAGAACTTGGAAAATGCTCATCAATGATGTCTAACTAGAAGACAAGTAAGTGAACTTTGGCGGGAAAGAATAATGAAGTAATTAAAACTTAATACAGAGGAAAAATAACTCAAGGAGAGAATTAACTTCTTGTCCAGGTAGAGATGTCAAAATAAAGGCATTCTGGGGACTTCCCTGGTGACACGGTGGATAGGAATCCAACTGCCAATGCAGGGGACATGGGATCAATCCCTGATCTGGGAAAATGCCACGTGCCACAAAGGAAGTAAGCCCTGGAGCCACAGCTACTCAGCCTGTGCGCTGCGACTCCGGAAGCCACACGCCCTGGACCCCATGCTCAGCCAGCCACAGGCGAGGCAACGGCAATGCACTGCAACAGGGAGCGGCCCCCACCTGGCACAGCCAGAGAGAAGCCCGCATCGCAACAAAGACCCAGGGCAGCCAAAATTAAACATTCAAATGTAAAAGAAAAAATAAAAAAGTATTACCCAGAGAGACAGAATTCAGCCAAAGAAATCCAGTTTCAAAGAAATCACAAGCTTAAGCTAAAACAGCTTAAAGACGAGACAAAGACACAGCAGAGTCGAGGAGAAACAGGGTCTCAAGTGGACAGGTCAGAAAAATCAACCTGTGAACATCCTCCAGATATCATAGCCTGGACCTGAAAGAAACTAGAGAGGCTTCTCCCAAACGTGAAGACAATCCCCCTAATTTACACAATGCTACAAATGTCAGTTACAAAGCTAAAGGAGCTTCTCTAGTATCAGCGCAGTAGCAACAACACAAAGCAAATGTGAATCACTCACACTAGAGACACTAAAATACTGCCCTACTCTCACTGAGGAAGAAAAGAGGTGCTCAGTGGGGACAGAGCCAAAGATTGCAGGAAAAAAGATTTACAGAAATGTGTCAGACTGTTAATTAATAAAAATACTATGTTATTTTCTGGGGTTTTTTTTTTTAATGTTGGTGGTATTATCAGGGTTTTTCTTTTATATTATCAGTTTTTTAAATTTGTAATAAATTGTAATATCACCTCCCATTTTAAATATGCACTTCTCTAGTAGAGGAAAAACAAAATGCATTCAAAGAATTGACTATGAGATCCATGTAGAGATGCAAAGAAAACAAAATCAAATAAATCTGACTAAAAACAATCCTGAACATTGTGGACAGGCTTGAAGAAATATCACAAAAGAAACTGGAAAGGCGATGATCCCAGAGACAGTGATAAATACTAAAAAGACACAAAGGCCATCTAACATACACTTAATTGGTGCTCTTAGAAAAGAGCAAAAAAATAAATGGAACAGAAAAGTATGCCAAGATATAACGGAAGAAAACCTGCCCTGATATAGAGATTTAACATGAAGATTAAAAGTTCTTCTACATTTAAGAAAAAATGAGAACAATCAGCATCAAGACATATCCCAATGAAACAGCAGTACTACAAGCATTCAAGCAGAAAATGTAAGCCTGGAAGGTGAGGGAGGCTCTGCTGGACCTCAGACTGTTTCTATATAGCAATGCTTTAGGCCAAAAGGCAGTATCTACAGGGCTCTTACAGAGTGCAAATCAAGAATTTTATATCAACAAAGACCACAATCAGACATTCTCAGGCATATACAATTCAGCCACTCAAGAAGTAAAGTGAAAAAAAAAAAAAAAGTGAAATAAGCAATTCAAGGTTGGCAAAACCATGGAAAATAATTAGCAATTATTAAACTAGAATTAAAGTTAAATGCCTGTGGGAGTTATGATTACAGAAAAGAACATGTACTTATAATCTTGAAATAAAAATTATAGTTCAGAATTTATCACAAATGGAGGAAAGAAAGGTGGAAAGAATAAGCGTGCTAATTCACTCTTATAACAGGCAACTACCTATAACACAGTTCCAAAAATAAGTAACCTTCTAAAACTTTCTGTAATCCTTTTTCTTCACTTTCAAGCTTTAATAAATTATCTTGTGCTGAACAAATACTTACCCAAAGTTCAGTACTCCAAAGTTCCTATTCAATGCAGTTTCTTCTTCTGTTAAATTCAGCAAAAACAAATATATGGCTACAAGCCCATTTTTACAAAATTATTTCTATCCATCCAGCCAACTATTTATCTAAACAGAAAATGAAGCTTAAAATGATGTTCCCAAATATTCACACTGTGTTTGCTATGTGTTGAGATTTGCGGGTTTTTTTCCCCTAATTACTTTTTCTGTTTGACTTTAGTACTTTATTATTACATAAAAATCTATAATGTACAGGTATCAATTTTACAAAAATAATCAGACCATAGTTCTTTTTAAGCTGAAGAATTAAATTCTTGAAGAGCAGTGTCATATTCATCTGGAGCTTGTAGGAAAGAAGAAAAAAATAAGTCACTAAAATAGAAGACACAGGCAGAGTCTTTCCAGCAAAAAGGAAACTCACTGTAACAGCAGCCACTCTTCGGGGCTGGGTGACTCCCACCACTCTTCCTTCGGCCGTCCAGCCAGCTTCTGCCAGGTACTGCAAATAAAGCCATGTTTCAGCACACACCTGATACCATTGCACCAGAAACAATCTACCTCAGGATGAGCCTGGGTTAAAATTACTGAGAAAGGAAATAGCAGATGGTTCTTGTTTCAGCAGATATTTAGGTTTGGAAATGTGAGGTCATTTGCTTTAAGTTCATAGCACATGTATAATAAATTCAACATTCTAACTCTCCCGTCTTATAAAATGTCCCCATTCTTCAGCTGCCTCAAGGAATAAAAGAACTATCCATGGGTCCCTCAAAACACTGCTAAATCTGTAGAACAAAGAATTTTAAAGTACATGCATAGACAGTTCAATGAATATCAACTGTACAAAACATTTTAACCAGAGTAAATAAAAATAATGATGATTTTTAAAAAGACCAATAAAACATATGTCATTGCAAAAAATTAGATTTTAAATGCATGCAAGCATTCCATTAGGTATTAGTATACATTAATTTTGATTATCTAATTTATTTATATATTTATTTGCCACATACACTTATTTCTTAATTATTTAATACATGCATTTTTTAAATCCAAAATAAGTTAACAGTGGTTAGTACAGGTACATGTTTTTGTAATGTCTAAATTGTTTCACAATAAATACATATATTACTTCTATCACAAACAAAAAGATTAAAAATACTGTATCTGCTTATTTGTTCAAAAGACTAATAAAGAAAGGGCAAACTAGAAATTAAAGAGAATGGTTTTCCAAGGAGGGTTGGTAGGAAAGGGGTGGAGAAAGGGAGAAACTGAAACAGGGGAGCACAAAGAGCAGCAATGCTCTGAGATGACCTCTGTGTGCAGCTCTGACTCTCAGAACTACAGTCACATTGCATGTACTCTTCAAATACCCAAACACACGAGAAAAGCAACCAGGATGTCGAGGGAAACCAGAAAGAAATGCAAACACTAACAAATGCCCCTATCTGTATTACAAATGAATAACTGACCACCCTGAAGACAGTGGAGAAGAAAATCAACCTAGGATGTTGGAAAACAGAATCCTGACTGAAAGTCAAAGACAAAAAGAACAGCACCTCAAAGCTATAATCTAGTTAGTAAATGTTAGGGGTATGGGCTAGCAATTCTGGAGCTATTTTATGTGGTCACTACAGTTTGGCCACCTGATGCAAACAACTGACTCAATGGAAAAGACTCTGATGCTGGGGAAGATTGAAGGCAGGAGAAGGGGACGACAAAGGATGAGATGGTTGGATGGCATCACTGACTCGACAGACATGAGTTTGAGCAAGCTCAGGGAACTGGTGATGGACGGGGAAGCCTGGCATGCTACAGTCCATGTGGTTGCAAAGAGTCGGACATGACTGAGCTACTGAACTGAACTGAGAGTTTAACAAATAAATAAATAACACTGCAGACAATGAGAATGGAGTTTCTCACTATGGAAGAAGAGTTACAGATAAGGAAAGGCTAGAATGAGTCCTATGCCGTTGGATTGGAATCCATGAAGTATCAGCATAAATTTGTGATTTTTAACATATACACAGATAGGCACAGATAAATAGTAAGTGTTTTATGTAGGAATTCAATACTTCCCTGATGGCTCAGTTGGCAAAGAATCCGCCTGCAATGCAGGATCTTCCTGACCCAGATGCTAAAGAATCCACCTGCAATGCAGGAGACCTTAGTTCAATTGCCGGGTTGGGAAGATCCCCTGGAGAAGGGAAAGGTTACCCACTTCAGTATTCTGGCCTAAGAATTCCATGGACTATATAGTCCATGGGGTCATAAAGAGTAGGACATGACTGAGTGACTTTCACTTTCACTTCACTTTAGTAAGTATATTATATATATATATAATTAATATATATTATATATATACACAATATATGTACATAATTAAGGAAGTCCTAAGTCTGCCCACTGAGACTTATAGCAAAGACACCTCTGTAATAGTGAGCACTCTGGCACTAAAATATTGATTTTTAAACAGCATTTCCCAATAAGAGGAACCAAGGCTCCTTGGAGAGGTGGCTGACCCCAAGGTTAGTGCAGGAAAAATAAAAGATGAGTGTGAAACAGTTTCTGTTACTAGAAAGTAAGGAAGTGTTCAAAAATGAATGGAGTCTTTCAGAAAGAACACAGAGGCCAAATGCAAGGAGCTCTTAATGACCAAAGCTGGACCATTTTGACCAACACAATAAATAATTATAGCATTGGGTTTTAACCCATACAACAAAATAAATCACCATGAGTTCATACTGATATACAAAAATAACTGGATAAATAAATAAACAAAGGAGAAAGGACAGTTCTTCCTTACAGGAGATTTCACTTAATAAAGGCAGAAGGGAAAAGGAATAAAGTCATCATTAGGCAAACATCTGAATAACTGCTGCAGACAAGATCCACTGAGGGATGCTAAAACTAGTAGGTGGCAGTTTGAAAGGAGCAGAATATCTGCAGTTTAAAAATATCTCCTCCAAGATATTTACAACTACAAAGAGAAAAACTTTATAGATAAAACTTGGGACCTTAACAAGGTGATCAAATTAACCTCACCAGAGATGAGACTTTTTAACATTTCAGCCCTTTGATACAAGGCACTAATAAGGACACATCATTTCTATGGGATTCTTGCCAAAAATACAAGCTCATTCTAATCATGAGAAAACATCACATAAATCCAGACTGAGGAACTCTATAAAATAAATGCCCAGTACATGGAACAACAGACCGGTTTCAAATAGGAAAAGGAGTACGTCAAGGCTGTATATTGTCACCCTGCTTATTTAACTTCTATGCAGGGTACATCATGAGAAACGCTGGACTAGAAGAAACACAAGCTGGAATTAAGATTGCCGGGAGAAATATCAATAACCTCAGATATGCAGATGACACCACCCTTATGGCAGAAAGTGAAGAGGAGCTAAAAAGCCTCTTGATGAAAGTGAAAGAGGAGAGTGAAAAAGTTGGCTTAAAGCTCAACATTCAGAAAACGAAGAGCATGGCATCTGGACCCATCACTTCATGGGAAATAGGGAAACAGTGGAACAGTGTCAGACCTTATTTTTGGGGGCTCCGAAATCACTGCAGATGGTGACTGCAGCCATGAAATTAAAAGACGCTTATTCCTTAGAAGAAAAGTTATGACCAATCTAGATAGCATATTCAAAAGCAGAGACATTACTTTGCCGACTAAGGTCCGTCTAGTCAAGGCTATGGTTTTTCCTGTGCTGCGATTTATGGGGTCGCAAAGAGTTGGACACAACTGAGCGACTGAACTGAACTCTTCAAAAATGTCACAATCATAAAAGATGAAGACAGACTAAGGAACTCTCACACACTGCAGAAGACCAGGGAGAAATAACAACTAAATCCAATGCAAGAATCTGGATCTTCTGAGAAAGAACACTGGTGGGAAAACTGATGAGATTTAAGTAAGACCTACAGTCTAGCTACTGGTATTATTAATGTTCTACTTTTGATTACCGTACCATGTATGGGAAGTGATATAACGGGTGTAAGGGAATTTTGTATTACTTTTGCAACTTTCCTATTAGTCAAAAATTAGATAAAAATAATAATTTAAAAATGACTGTAACAAATTGTTTTAGATAATGTAGTTTTTTTGTCATAAAAACTATGAAGGTTCTCTCTCTTGCATTGAATACAAAATACTACCAATCACCCCAATCAACACAAATGCAGAAAGACAACTATAAGAATAATGGCTAAGACTCACCAAGCACATCACTAAGTGTCAGGAACCGTCTAGCATGCATAATCCAGTTTAATCCTCACAACAAATCCAATTCGGAAGGTACCAGCATCATCAGCAATTTAGAGATGAGGAAACAAAGAGGTCATAGGACTTGTCCAAGGACACAGATAAACATCTAAGAGTTGGAATCCGAGCTCAACAACCAAAGCCACATAGTCCAGTTCAGTCGCTCAGTCGTGTCCAACTCTTTGCGACCCCATGAATCACAGTAAGCCAGGCCTTCCTGTCCATCACCAACTCCCAGAGTTCACCTAAACTCATGTCCATCAAGTCAGTCGGTGATGCCATCCAGCCATCTCATCCTCTGTCGTCCCCTTCTCCTCCTGCCCTCAATCCTTCCCAGCATCAGGGTCTTTTCCAATGAGTCAACTCTTCGCATGAGGTGGCCCAAGTACTAGAGTTTCAGCTTCAGCATCAGTCCTTCCAATGAACACCCAGGACTGATCTCCTTTAGAATGGACTGGTTGGATCCCTTGCAGTCCAAGGGCCTCTCAAGAGTCTTCTCCAACACCACAGTTCAAAAGCATCAACTCTTCAATGCTTAAACCACATAACCAGGACACAATTCTACCATCCAAAATAAAACACACTCATTTGCAGTCAATCTCTTAGTAGTAGTGTTAAGGCAAAGAAAAACTAAGTCTATGATAATAAACCTCACCATGAAGCCAATCTCTCAATATACCTGAGATTCAGACTTCTGCTTGCTTATGGTTGCTGACAGGTGGAAATATAAAGATGCTGCAAATGTAGGTATAGTGCGGACATCAAAAGGCAGTGGGTGTCACAGAGGGAGACTGTGGAATTCCATCTCAGTTCTCTCTGCTCTTTTCAAGGGTCATCAAATCTGGTCTTCTTGTTGAACAGTGTGATTAGGAAGGACTCCACTGAAAACTTTAATAAAACTTATAGCAAAAACTTGTTTTCACAGTCCACTGTTTTGACAGAGCTCTAGGAAAAAAATATCATCTAGCTTCCACATCCAGTTTGTGAAATTTCAAAACTGGTGCAGGGTGCTAGGGCATGCTGCACTTTTCCAAGGAAAGATATTACATAAATCTAGCAAAATAGTTTGTTGACAAAAACTTGCTTCATATTCTTGCCATGACCTTCAGTTCCTCAGTCCTTACAATATTCCTATGCTGTAACTCATATTTAGCTCCACAAGAAGGTGGAAACTGTGACTGTCTCAGAGAAGTGGAACTGAGTACTAAGGAAAAAGAGGATAATCCACGGCAAGGAGAGCAGGTATTTGGGCCAATAACATAATTAATCACAACCCTCTAGTCATTTTCACCAGCAAAGCTTAGAAAACTCACTCTTTACCATTTATTCCTTTGTGTTTTTTGCATTTTGTACCATGAATGGATTCCCTATTCAGAAAATACAATGCTTATTTTAAAAATACAACTCCTATAATTTCTCTGGTGGTACAGTAATTGAGACTTTGCCTTCCCATGGAATGCGTGCAGGTTCAATCCCTGGTCAGGAAGTAAGATCCCACATGACTCATGGCCAAAAAAACCAAAACATAAAACAGAAGCAATACTGCAACAAACTCAATCAAGACTTTAAAAATGGTCCACATTAAAAAAACTCCTAAAACAACACAGGTCTTTAAAAACCATTAAATTTCAATGCATATGCCCTTTGACCCAGCAACGTGTAACTACTATATTTATTTTATGAGTACACCCGTATGTGTATTATCTGCGATGGGTGTCAACAGACTCACAGCATCATTGTGAGAACACACAACTGGAAACAACCTAAATGTCTACCAACTGGAAACTGGAAAAATAAATGATGTAGAATCTATGCAGCTAGAAAGAGGATGATACACTAAGTGGAAAATAAATACAAAGTGCATAAAACATGTATAGATACTACCACTTGAATTTTCAAAAGGGGAAGAATATATATATATATATATATATATATATATCCCTGTAAAAATTATCTTTCTGTGTAAAACCAATTAAGAAAAAATTTCTATCCAAGAAACCTGTAGCATCAATTACATCTGCCTAAAAGAAGTATCAGAAGACAGGGCAGGGAGGTTGGAGGGAGGGGACATACGTATACCTATGGCTGATCCATGTAGATATATGGCAGAAACCAATACAATATTGTAAAACAATTATCCTCCAATTAAAAATAATTTTTAAGTGTTAAAAAAAAAGAAGATAGGGAAATCTTTCTCCTTTCATATCCTTTTGTGTCTTTTGAATTTTAAACCATCTGAACCTATTAAATATTCCCCCAAAATTAAAAATAATAAAATAAAATTTAAAAAAAGAAACTCCCTGTGTTTGCTGCCACACTGCCAGGCTGGATCCTCAGACCCCACTTCTTTCTCTCCTTCAGAACATTCTTTCCCTGGACTCAGCCCCTCGGCAGGTGCGCTCTGCTCCCTGGCAGCTAAGCCTTGCTGGGGGCAACAACCAGATCATTGTGCTATACTGTATCACTGATCCAGATATCTGCTCCCCATCCCTGTGGGAGGACTACACGCCTGCCACCCTACTGCTATCAGACCTGGCCACGCCATTTGCTTTGACCGGTGAATGTGACAAGTGTCACTTCCAGTCCGCAGTTTTAAGCGCCAGCTCATGGCCCTGTCATCTCCTACAAGATCCACAAGTCCCAGACAGGAGCTGCGCCTTCATCCTGAGTCCCAGTGACCATGTGGGAGCAACCCATACCTTGGGTCATCAACCCCAAAAGACCACACAGTATGAGGAAGAAAGAAACCTTTGTGCTCTTAAACCACAGAGATTTTCAGGTTCTTTGTTATCATAACAGAGTTTATCCTCAGCTGACTAAACAATCACACCAACTAATTCAAAACAAACTAGGGTCATCTAACACCATGTGGCCCTTAACCTTTGTTCTGCGCTCCCCATCCCACCACTCTCTACCCTGTCCTCATCAGCAACACAAAGACAACAACAGTGCCTATCTCACAGGGCCACTGAGGGTGAAACAGGTTAGCATGTCTAAAGTGATCCCTTTATGTAGCACTAACTGATAATTACTCAGAAATGTAACATGGCCCTTCTCCTGTGTCTCTAAGAAACAAATATGCTAGGGTTTTTTTGGGTTTTTTTAGGTGCTAGATACTCTTTATTTGATGCTTCCCTGGTGGCTCAGAGGTTAAAGCGTCTGCCTCCAATGCGGGAGACCTGGGTTCGATCCCTGGGTTGGGAAGATCCTCTGGAAAAGGAAATGGCAATCCACTCCAGTATTCTTGCCTGGAGAATCCCATGGACTGAGAAGCCTAGTAGGTTACAGTCCACGGGTCGCAAAGAGTCGGACACGACTGAGCGACTTCACCTCACCTCACCTCACACATAAACCACACTAAAATGCCTTTCATTAAGTAAAAGGCAATATTTTAGACAGAGAATTCTAATTAAATTGGCATAGTTAAGACCAAAAAGATAAAGTGGACATTGTCAGTGTATCTTCAACCCTTGCCTTAAAAGACTAATTGAAACACACTTGAATCTTGCTCTGTTCTATGTGACAGTAAAGCACTGTTTCAGTATTTTAATATATTAATATAATCAGTTCTAGAAATCTATATAACCAATCCCCTAAAGGGTTGGAGAAGGCATTCACCACCTCCCTGAAAAGGTTAACATTCCTTATTCACATTCAATCATCGCTTCAGAAGAGGAAGAGAGTGATAATACATGTTGAGCCAGAATTACTATCAAAATTCAAAAAGCTGATCATATTCATTTAGTCACAAACCAATCTTATTGAAATCAGGATTGTCCAACAGAAATATTCCATCAGTCATGTATGATCTGAATTTTAATGTATGAGATCAATTTAAATATGGTACACAGAAAAACTCATGAGACATTTCTGTTTCATGATAAATAAGACAGTGGCCAACGATTACTCATTAGTAGCTTTTTTGAGATAAGTTAGCAAGTCTTCCCTTTCTTTCTTCTCTTTAATGTCAGCAAAGATTATTTTTGTTCCAGGGATGTATTTCTTGGGATGCTCCAAGTATTACATCAGCATCTCCTCTCCCCAGGTGATGCCCTGGTTCCTGCTGGCACTGGTGGAAGAGAATCTAGCCGCCTGACCTGTCTTTCACTCAAACGGACATGGAAGTTCGTCCCAGTTTTGTGCTTGCCTCTCTTTTCCACAGTACGGCACTGGGCACACTACTGAACAAAAAGCTCCCAGTCCTTCTCGACATCACCATTTTTAAATCATTCTTTCTTCGTGCACAACTGAGAGGTCCCTGCTCACGAGCTGAATGTCCTGCTCTCTCTATGCTGGGTCTTAGTACCATCTACACATATGTTCTCCCATCTCCTCTCCTCTGCTGTCCTTTCCCTTCTGTCTACTATTCTCCAGCTGCACACTGGATCACCTGGGGAACCTTTAAGAAATACCTGTGTCAGGGCCCCAACCTACACCCAGTATTGTGTTGGGCAAAAGAAGCTTTACTTTTTCCTTGTAAGAGTTCAAAAATAGGCAGAACTAATCTACAGTGTTAGAAGACAGAATAAAAGTTATGTTAGTGTGTGTATGCTGTGGGAGTAGGAAGAAATGGCAAGAGCCCAGAAGAGGACACAGGGGGCCTCCAGGGTGCCAGTGATGTTCTATTTCTTGCTTTGGGTGCTGGCAGTACCACTGTATTCACCTGCGAAGGTTTACTAAGCTATAGTTATGATCTATGATATCAGAAGTATATGTATTTTACACTTCAAAAAAAATCTATACTTAAAAGGGAAAGAAAAACCTGCAAGGACTCTTATCCCTGACCACTTAAATATCCTCACCCTCCAAGTCGAGGCTCTTAAGACACACTTCGACTTCACCCTGTCTTTCCACTCTTGATCCTACCTGACCACTCTCGTTGAGCCCCAAACACCTCTGCACTCCAGTATCTCTACCCACAGTATTCATTGCATGAGACATCTTCCTAGCCAGCTCCCACTGATCATTCAAAGTCTATCTCTTTGTCTTGTTTCCCCCTTTCTTCCATTTCAAGATTAAATGCCATTTCTCTTGCAAGACCTTTCCTGGTCCTTCTTTCCACTTCTATCCACACCACAAATGATTTGGCCCTCTAAGAGAGATTTCTTCCACAGCATTACATAATTCTATAATACACTGTCTGTTTTTATTCACAAGTATAGCAGCATCCATCTTATCCCTCCTCTTCTGCCTGCTAATGCAGGAGACATGGGTTTGATCTGTGGTCCGGGGAGATTCTACATGCTGTGGGGCAGCTAAGCCCATGCGCCACAATTACTGAGCCCATGTGCTGTAAAGCCTGTGCTCCATAAAAAGTAGAAGCCATCACAATGAGAAGTTCGTGCACCACAGCTAGAGAGGAGCCCCACTTGCTGCAACTAGAGAAAGCCTGTGCGCAGTAATGAAGACCCAGCACAGCCAAAAAGAAAGAAAGTGTTGCGAAAACAAATAAATATATACTCACTTGTGGAATCTGTGTGCTTTTCCCACATCCTGTTTCTCCAACGATCACTACCGTCTGATAGTTTTCTATCAAGTATAATATGTGATTCCTCAGCTGAAAATAAATACAACCAACATTGTAAATAGACATACATTTTCTCAAAAGACCTAAACAAAGATATTTAAACATTATGAAATGAGCTATCTGCCAAAGGAAAGGACATTTTCAAAGAGAACTACTGAAACATATTCCTAATATCTATCAAAATGTATCTCAGGTACTGTTGGTATCAGTATAAGGCAACACAATTGCAACTGCATATAATAACTTATCAAAATATATAATGCACATACTCCTTGATTCAAGCATTCTACTTTTAAGAAGTTATCCTAATACATGTGAACAAAGATGTATATACAAGCATACTCATTGCAGTGTTGTTTGTAAGTGCCAAAAATCCAGCCTATATGTTTATCAACAGGGGAGTGATTAAACAGTTATGAAAAGACTCCAATAATGGAATAACATATAGTCGTTAAAAAGAACAAATGCCTATTTGTACTGATGTGGAATGGGTCAATGAGGTCTGCTATGGTAAGAAAGCAAAATGCAGGACAGTGTGATAATACATTACTATTTATAGTTTTTAAAAAAGGGTAAAAATACACATATGCTTCTTTACATATAAACTACTTTGGGGAAAAGCAAAACAAGGCACTGGTAACTGTACTGTCTCCAGAGAGGGGACGAAAGCAGGGGGCAGGGAGCAGGCATATGAGGAACCCCTTTAACTTTGTGCAATATGCATGTATCACCTTACTTTTCATTTACTAGCTGGTGAAAACAAAAATAATATGCTTTCATCTCTACCTCTACAGCCAAGCGCACAATAAAGCACGTACACATTACATCTATATTTCAACTGGGCCTTCCTTTAACCATTCAGTGGGAGCAGAAATGCTAGTTTGGCCACTGGAAAATCACAGACAACTCCAAGATCCCACGTACTGTTTCAGAATGTATTTTTGTACCCACATTTGATTACAGACACACCCAGTGACCTGGAAAGTCATGATGATATTCCATACATTCCCGGTTTGAGTAAAAATCTGCCAAATTTCCCTACTCTCACCACCGTTCAACTCATCTGACTCACAGAAGACTGACACGCAGGATACTGCCTTCTTGCTTAAATAAGGTATTGGGGCTGTTTGGGGGTTCCAATTTAGCATTATTTAAGGCAGCCCACTCCAGTGTTCTTGCCTGGAGAATCCCTGGGATGGGGGAGCCTGGTGGGCTGCTGTCCATGGGGTCGCACAGAGTCGGACATGACTGAAGCGACTTAGCAGCAGCAGCAGCAGAATCTAAATGTGTAATTCTCCAGTTTTAGTGTAAAAATCTTTTAGGTATTTTTATCATCTATTTAAAAGATATTAAATTGATATTTAACTGTTTATTAAAAATGAAGATTCCTAGCTCTATCCTCAGGGTTTCTGATTCAGCAGGGCTAGGGTGAAGTCCAGGAATTTGCCATTTCTGCAAACACCCAAAGGAGATTCTGCGGCAGGCAGTCTCATGACTCATCTCGATGCTTTCCTGTCAATTGCCTGGACTCTGCACTTTCTTTTGTGTTAGTTTTAGGCAGGGAAAGGTTTGGGTTCTTTGCAGCCATTTTGGTAACTGATATCTTGTCAATCCATCTGCTTAATGGATGAATGGATGAATGGGTGGGTGGTCAAAGACAACTTGAAAGACACTGAATATAGACAGAGACACACATGGCATTCTAGGAAAGGGAAATAACATAAGAAGATGGAAATAAGCAAACTATATGAACTCTATTCAAGATGTGCTAGAAAAAGCCCATGAAAGGCTCCAGGTTTGATATGGAAATGAATTAATTATTAATATAAGAGATGTAATGAGGGCCTTCAACGCAGAGTCAGTCTGGGCTTTACCTAGGAGGCAGTATGTGCTGCGTTGCAAGAAAACTGGGCAGTGGTATACCAGAGTGATTTAAATGTAAAGAAACTGAAGGCATTAATTTACTTCATAGGCTAAATATGAAGCACTGCAAATGGGTATTTGCACACAAAATGATGTGTGACATTCAAGAGAGAGATGACAAGAAGATTTCCAGTTTAGAGACTGGGAAAATGATGGTACCACGAACAGGACAGGCAGGGAAATCGAGGAGAGCTGGTGCAGAGGACCAGACTGAGCTGCAATAAGGTTTGAGGTTAATGGAGTAAGAATACAAGCTTGCACTACAGTGTCCAGGGCCCAGAGAAAATGGCAGCCCACGGGAGGCAGCCAGCTGGAACGTCGCCTTGAAACGGCGCTGGGGAAAAGGCGGGAGAGCCTTAGACTTGCTGCTGCTTTAGTTTCAGCTTCTATCTTTAAAGCTACTTTCACTTTAAGTCTTAATGGGAGTGTGCTGGTGAGTGAGGAACTTCTATCGCTTTCGCCTCCCGTGCTGTACTAGGTCACTTTGGTCATGTCCAACTCTGTGCGACCTCATGGGCTGGAGCCCGCCAGGCTCCCCCGTCCATGGGATTCTCTGGGCAAGGATACTGGAGTGGGTTGCCATTTCCTTCTCCAGGGAATCCTCCAGAACCAGGGATCGAAGCCGAGCCTCCTGCATTGCTGCAGATTCTTTACCGGCTGAGCCACCAGGGAAGCCCTAGATTTATCTTTAACATCTTGAGATTACAACTGTGCTTAAACTCTGCTTTGATTTTTATCAACAACTTAGACCTCTCATCTTACCATTTTTAATTTCATCAATATGTTACCATCCTTTTTTTTTTTCTGTTGTTTCATTTATTATATTTTGCAAGTACAGCTGGTGGATGAAGAAGAGTCTAGAAATGTAAATACTCAGTAAACAATAATTATCCTTGTACTTAAATGTGTATTACATGTCAGGTAGTTTACTAAATAATGCTCCATGTGGATTATGGCATCTGGTCTTCATAACAATCCTATGAGGTAGGTCCAATATTACAGAGAGGAAACAGAAGCTCAGGTGCTGAAGTAAGGTCACACAGCACACAAATGATGAAAACTGCCTTTGAACTCTGACGTTTAGCTCAAGTCTAGACACTTCATCACAGCTCCAACTGTGCCCCTCCATGCTGAACCTATAATCTTATCTTCTGAGGGTCAAACTAGTTTACATTCACATATGATGGTTGAGTTAATTGTCTATAGAAGAAACCCAGAGACTGTCAGTATAGGAGTGACCAAAATGTCTGGGGTCACAGAAAAGTCTGATGGAGGTGAGTTGGCTACATTCAGAAGGCGGCTGCTTCATATCCACTTGGAGAAAGAACATATTAATAAAAGAGAAATTTTTAGCATAGTCTAGACAAAGAAACTCTCTAAGCGCAAGAACCTGACGGCTTTCACCAAGCACTGTGCAGGAGAAAAGATAAGACACCAGTGCTGGGGGCCCCACCTACTTGAGTCATTCCAGAGGGCCTCATACGAGGCAGTGGGACTTCATTACTCTACATCAGGGGCTACAGGAAATAAATATCCTTCAACTGTATCTAAACCGCCTTTGGCTCTGAGCGCACTTTCTGATTACAACCTGACTTTCCATGTGGACTTGGCAACGGGGAGAAAGTGTGTTCATGGACTGTATTCTCTGTACTGGAGAACCATGGCTAACTGTAAATAAATATACTCTGAATTCTAGTTTAACACTTCGGTTTCTTACAAGATGAGTGTAAGTCTATTTCATGGGACTAATAAAATCATGCATCTGGATGTGCACATGGTATGTAATAACCACACCCAAATGCCATCACTCTCCCCGTGGGAGTTAGCCTCTTCAACAGAAACCACCTGCTGCTGCTGCTGCTAAGTTGTGTCCGACTCTGTTCGACCCCATAGACAGCATAGGCTCCCCCGTCCCTGGGATTCTCCAGGCAAGAACGCTGGAGTGGGTTGCCATTTCCTTCTCCAGTGCATGAAAGTGAAAAGTGAAAGTGAAGTCGCTCAGTCGTGTCCGACTCTTCGAGACCCCGTGGACTGCAGCCCACCAGGCTCCTCCGTCCATGGGATTCTCCAGGCAAGAACACTGGAGTGGGGTGCCATCGCCTTCTCTGGAAAAAACCTGGTATTTCTAATTAATCTTGTGTCAAAAAATATGCCTTAAACAGAAAGCTAAAATTGGCCATATGCCAGTAATCTCCTGAAAATGGATGCATGAAGTTCATGCATGGATGCTGTTTTCTCTACTTTTCTGTATTGTTTGAACTTGTCCATAATTGAAAGCAAAGAGGAGGAAAAGAAGAATGTCAATTCATTTCTTCCAGTTTTTCCAATATGTAAGATCTAATTGAAAAAAACCTTAAGGACTTTCCAGATTTCTAAGATTAACACACAAGTATTCTGAAGACACCCTTCAGATAGGTCATCTCTGAGCTCACGGCATTCTAAAGGATCATTAACAGTAAGAGGAACATTATTCACTTCAGTGCCAAGTATAAGGCTACTGCAGGCTGCTTCGGGCCAACGACTGAACATGCTTATTCAATGTACCTTGAACACTGGCAGCTTCTGCCTCTGCTGCTCTATAGAAAGGGCAGCATAAGGGTTGTAAACAACAGTTGTTGCCGAGTTTTCAGCTAGACTTTGTCTCTCTTCAGAGATGCTGACACCTGGCCCCTCTGTACCTGCAACAGAAATGTTTTTGGTGTTTTGTTTTGTTTTCAGATTCTCTGATACAAGGAACAGGAAAATCATGAGAAAATTACAAATTCAAAGACGAAGATATACAATGGAAGCTACGCGTTTTTATTTCAAACCACTAAGAGAAATTTCAGCAAAACATTTAGAAAAGTACCTGTGGGACTACAGAAAAACATCACGCTAGTGTCCAGAACAAAGGAGATGGCAGTCTCATTGGGCTCCAAATTGTTCACACACAACTGTAGGTGATGGAAGACAAGGTATCTGGTCATCTTTGGTGTTTTGTTTTGTTTTCAGATTCTCTGATACAAGGAACAGGAAAATCATGAGAAAATTACAAATTCAAAGACGAAGCTATACAATGGAAGCTACGCGTTTTTATTTCAAACCACTAAGAGAAATTTCAGCAAAACATTTAGAAAAGTACCTGTGGGACTACAGAAAAACATCACGCTAGTGTCCAGAACAAAGGAGATGGCAGTCTCATTGGGCTCCAAATTGTTCACACACAACTGTAGGTGACGGAGGACAAGGTATCTGGTCATCAGGCTGGGATTGTTACCCAACTCTTAATAAAAGTGGTGGGAACCCACCCGGAATTAGCTGAAGCAAATGAAGAATCCTAACACCATAGGATGGCGGCAAGGTTCAGGGTCAAGGGGTACCGGGGACTCAAACACTGCCTGGCCCTTCTCCTCCTTTCTCTGCTCCTCTTAACAAGCTCCTTTCTGGGCTGGGTTCTCTCCAGGAGCTGGAATCAAGGCTGTAGCCAATGCCAGAGCTCAGGCTCACAGCTCTTCCACCAATCATTCACTCTCATCCACCCAACAAAGATGGCTGTGCAGAGATACAGCAGTGAACACTTGAACGCTACGCATGCAGGCCCCACCTTTGAGCAGCTGACTTGCTTCTCTTATTCTTCCTTCCAAAGGAAGAAGACTTAGAGCACGAAGTGGTGATGGAGAAAGACCCAGGGAGGGGGACCGGAGTCCCAGGTGTGTGCTATTTGGAAGACGGGGACGGCTTGCTTTCCCCCAGTTTAAGGCCACTGCCCCGCCCGATACAGTTAACCATGGCCCTGGAATGGGCTACAATAATTGGTAGCTTCCATTTGAGTCACAGAACTGAAGTGATTGGGAAGGAAGTGCTGGTCTACTGTGCTGAGCAGATTAAACATCAGATACCCACAATGGCGGCTTCTTCTTTTTTTTTTTAATTATTTATTTGGCTGTGCTGGGTCTTAGTTGCAGCACGCAGGATCTTCACTGCAGCATGCAGGATCTTTAACTGCAGTGTGTGGGATCTAGTTCCTTGACCAGAGATTGAACCTGGGCTCCCCTGCATTGGGAGCAGAGAGTCTTGGCCACTGGACCATCCAGCAAGTCCTACCACAGTGGCTTCTTGGTAAGAACAGTAACAAACTGGGGCTCAGGGAGGAAAAGAATAGGGAAGCTACATGCTGCCTGTTTGAAAAACTGTTTGAGGTCCTATGGATTTTTAGCCTGAAAAGGAAAATGCCTTAGGAGTAACATGGGTCCATTTTTATGATCAGCCTCTGTAATCTGTCACACCAAATTGTTCGTGCATCCCAAGAGAGAACTCAAGAGTTCTAAGGAAATGGTACAGGGTTCAGAATTCAATTCAACATAAGGAAGGTATCTCTAAAAATAAGACTTGTTCAGCACAAGATACTGTCACCTTTGGGAATTAATGAAAACCCTCCCTAGAAGTTCACAGCCCTCTGTGAGGGGTACTTCAAGAATAATTACCCAATACTATCATCACCCAGGTTTTCTGAATGCATAATCCATGATGCTATGTAAAAGTGCAAAGGTTGTGTGATCAGAATACTTAGCCCAGTGATATACTTTTACATTTTTGAAGGGTCCCAAACCCCCCTGACCATCTAATAGAGGCTATGAACTCCATCTCCTGAAAAATACACCGGAGAGTAATTTATGAGAACACAAAAACGCTGGAGGTCCAGAGACCACCCCCAGAGCTAAATTCAGAATCACTGCTGTAGTTCTCTGATCCCTTTTCCATTCATTTCTAGGAACATAGTTGTGTTCCAGAGGCCCAAGACCGTCAAAAATCAGGTAAGTGGGGCACTACTATATTGTTTTTGCCAAAATGTTGACCTTCCTTTCAACAAGATAAAAGACAGAACAGGACTTGGAACAAAGCCTGCACTCAAAGAGGCACATTTCCTTTCCTTTCTCCCCTTATTATCGCTACATCGGATTAATTCCTTGTGATCTTCACTCAAGAAAACTAGAGCAAAGAAATAGCTTATCTTCATCAGCTCTGCTTTTATCCTGAATTCTCTTTTCACCACATTTTAAACCTTTATAGTGTGCTTAGAATCTTTTAACACTGCTCCTACAACGTCTCACCTCCTCCCACTTCAAGATTTAATCCACCCAGGTGTCTTTCTGACTACCCAACCCCACCTGTCTCTAACCTATAGCCAAGTTCACCTCGGTACATGCGGTTATGAGGTCTTTTACAAGAACAGCTGCTGTCAATCAATGAGGAGCATGTCTCCTCCATACAAAGACTCCATTTAGCTAAACTAGGACTGCTTCCTGGCTGCCTATACATCCCATGGTCCATTCTGGCTGCCTAGGGTTTGTTTTTCCCTTGGGAATATTCTCAGTGCTTAAATGAGTAACAAGTTTGTAATTCTTATAAATCATAAAGGCCTTCACCTCTCCATCTATAAAACAAGGTTAATAACAACACACCCCCTCCCCCTCTTCAGCATTCCTTCTAACCCAATTTTTCAGTTTAAATGGTGATCCATCAATGGGTTATAAAACTCATGAATTTCTTTAATACGCTATGTGACTCAATTATTTTGGTGTTTTGGATACTGCTGAGGCTCATCCTACTCTGCCTTTGTTCATGCTAAACTAGAAATAAAACAAAGTATCAGAGTCAAAACAGAAAGTATCAGAGTGCATTCCAAAAAGCACTGTTGTTTTTGTGCAGCCCTCTTCACTTGAGTGTGTGTATCTGTGTGTACACACATGTGCATGCGTGCTGGATCACAGCACATTTCTTGCTGTGTATCAGATCAAAAACTCTTCAAAGCTGTTGCTATAAAGTATTTGCCAGACACGTGGTCAAACACTGATTTATCATTAAATATCTGTTGAATGAAGGAAGGAAAATGGCCAGGCCCTTCTGATTCACTTGGACTAACAAATCAAGTCAATTTTTTTTTCTACACAAAACTCAGGCAGCTCAAAGATCTTAAGGCAGAGATCACAAAATGGTAAAGATCACAAACTATGAGGTCCCCAAACATGCCATCGTTAAAATGTTTGAAATCGTTCATTTAAAACATGTAAAAATTTACCATTCTAATCTGAGTGTTGAAGCCATGTGACAACCTCTGGGTGGAACCACTCACAGCTCTCTGCTTTAGACAGGATATTGTATGCTTCAGGCTAATCGACACAGTACACACTTCAGTTTGTCACAGTTCCTACCTCTCCTTACTGCTTCCACCAGGCTGCTTCATTTATTTAGATTGTCCAAAAGGCCCCTGTAGCTACCTGAGCTTGTGACTCCCAGCCTGTAGGACACATGTTCCTCTACCCTTATACCCAGTCTCAGTCACTTCCCTGACCTTCACTGTGTGTTTCTCATATCCTATTTTCACACCTTCAACTTCAGTTTCCTCATCTGTAAAACGAGAGTAATACCTCCATCACAAGACATTGTGACCACTTAATGACGTAACTAAAAGTGACTAGCACAAAGTGTCCAGTAAGTGTCACCAAATTTATTACAATTAATGACAAAACAATTTACCTGGACCAGTGGTTCCCAAACTTTAATGCATACTGGAATCATCTGGAGATCTTTAAAAAATACTGATGCTTGGTTCTGAGCCCCTCTAGACTTCTGATTTATTACCATGGAGCAAAAAAACTGAATAGCAGGAGTTTTTAAAAGCTTCCCAAGTGATTCAACTACACAGCAAAATTTGAGAACCACTTACCTAGATAGTCACCGAACCCAGAAATCTGAGTCACTACTGACTTCACCTTCCTCTATATCTGCCTCTAAAATGTCTCTCCAATTAGGTCCCTCCCTACTGCTCACACGCCAGAACTGCGGTTTTCAGTATCCCTCCTCGGTTTTAGTAGCACCTTCTCATAAGGGTGTCCCTGACCCTAAAGTCCTCCCCTAAGCACTGTGCACACTGATGCCAGTTATCTTCCAAAAATAAACTAGATCATGCTATCTCCTGCTTAAAAACAGCAAAATCCAAAATCTTACATGGAGACTTCTCACAGTGAGGCCCCTACTCACCATTCTGGCTTCACATCCGCCATGCCCCACGCTGTGTTGTTGTTGTTTAGTTGCTAAGTTGTATCTAATTCTCTGTGACCCCATGGATTGCAGTCTGCCAGGCTCATCTGCCCATGGGATTTTCCAGGCTAGAATACTGGAATGGGTAGTCATCTTCTTTCCAACTCAGAGATCAAATGAACTTGTGTTTCCTATGTTGGCGGGCAGATTCTTTACCACTGAGCTACCTGGGAAGCCTCGCCCCAAAACATACCCTACCACTAAGCATCCCCATGCTACTCAATTATTTTGGTGTTTTGGACACTGCTGAGGCACCATCCCACTCTACTTTTGTTTGTGCTACACACTTTAGAGTTCCATTCTCCTACCTCTCCACGGCACAAAGCCTTATTTGTGCTTCAGTGTTCACCTCAAAAAATATCACTATCTTGATGAAAGATATCTTATCCACACATTCAACCTCTCCCTCTCATCTATCTGTGTGTGCGCTTACTCGTTCAGTCAACTCTTTGCGACTCATGGACTGGAGCCTGCCAGGCTCCTCTGACAATTGAATTCTCCACGCAAGAATACCCGATTGAGTAGCCATTCCTTTCTCCAGGGGATCTTCCCAACCCAGGGACTGAACCCAAGCCTCCTGCATTTTACCGTCTGAGCCACCAGGGAAGCCCTCTTCTCTCCAATATTTCCATGAATTATAATAGTTAAATATGTATCTAGGGCTAAGAGCTTGACATGTATTCTCATTTAATCCTCAAAACAATCCTCTGGGTAGGTGCTTTGCCCAATTTACAGATAGAGTAACTGAGATTTTCCCAAATCACCAAGTTAGAAAACAGCAGTCAGGATAGTCTCAACAGTCTGATCCTAGCAGAGCTCCTCTTCCTTACCATTCCCTTTTTCTGTCTCACTTTAAAATCTCTTAAAGAGGATATCCAACTTCATATTACAATTGAGAGAGAGAAAGCATAATTCTTTTTTTTTTTTTTTTTAATAATTTATTAACTGGACGGGGCTGGCCGCCCCCTCCAGCAGCCCAGCTCCTGGGTCGACGCAGAGCCCGGGCCCGTGTCCGTGAGCGCCCGGGCGCCCGCACAAGCTGCGCGCCTTTTTGAGAAAGCATAATTCTTGAGAGCAGAGCCTTGGTCATCCATATTTGTCTCCTGACCACAAGGCTATGTGTTCAGTAAGTAAAACTTCAGTGAAAGAACTAAACAATGGAACAGAACTCTGGGAGTAATCCCATGTTCTTTAACCAAAAGACTATTTTGCCCTGATTTTCAACAATTTATTCAGGCCTTTATTGTACTTAACACTCTGATCTGTTATTAAAGGCTCAAAGAAATAAAATAGAGAGTATCTCATTACCTAACTGGACCTTAGTTTTGGCTGCATATAAAACTCAGGATGGATAATTGGCTGAGGACTTGAAATGCTGAATCACAGAATCATAAAACTCGTTAAGTGACAAACTACAGATTTTAAAAAAGAATTATCACATCCCTTGCTTAGGTTTTCTTCCGCATCACTGATATGTATGGTCAGAATTTCAGGGAATCACTCTAAAATACCCTTGAAAACCTTCCCCTATTATATTACCCTTCTCTGTCTTATTTCATTTTTGCTGCAATATACTTTCACATCTAGACCTACAGAGGTTCAAGTGGTGGACAAAAGTAAGTTGGCAATGATTAAGAAACTTTTGTTTTTCACAAGAAACTGATGGAAGGGGAGGGAGGGTCTGGTACGTAAACATTCAACAAAATCTTGATTAATGAGTTAATTCAAACAAAACAAGCAAACCATTTGGCGGCTGAGCCTGTGTTAGCCTGCAAGATGGGAAGTGGGTGACAGCCAACACGGAGAGTATTCACTTCTGGCAGACACGCGGGGTGGACAAAAATTACCCTAAAACAGATTAAGATACTTTCCCTTTTAACGAGCACTTACTCTACGTGAAACAAGGCGCGCACGTTCTCCTTATTCTAGCCCACAGGTAGGTGTTATTATTCCTCCCATTTCACAGATGAGAAGGCTAAGGCTAAGGAACTTGTTCAGAGGAACTCTACTACCCTACGGCAGAGCTTAGAATTCTAATCCAGGCAGTCTGATTTCCCAACCTGAACTCCTAAACCCTGAGCAGCACCACCTGTCCAGTCCCAGCGTAGCCCCAGGGCGGTAAAAGGACACGCGTGGGCGCTTCAGCTTTTCCCCATCTCACGGGTTGGGCAAGACAGGCACCAGGAGTGAGGAAAACGAGGCCTGGGGAGGCGGAGAGTGTGTAACGAGGTCACAGAGAATTTCTGCCCAGGCTGGGGGCGGATCCCTGAATCCCTCGGGACCACTGTGCACGCCTAAGCTTCCGAGGCCACCAGCGCGGCAACGGCCAACCCGCCGAGGTCAGGGCTGCAAGCAGGTCCGCAGGCCCCAGCAGGCTGGCCGTGCGATCAAGACCGAAGTCGGGTCGCCGCATCTGCCCAGCGTTCCGCCAAGGGCCTTACCAGGTCGCCAGAACTTCACCGGTCCCACGGGCGCTGCCATGCTGGGGTGAAAGGTCACGAGGAAGGCTCCACCCCTCCGCCGCGCACCAGCCCCCAAAGGGGCTGGGGGGCGTGGCCCGCAAGGAGCCTGGATCCAGGAGGTTCCGCGGCGTTACGGCCACGCCCCCGTAACCACCCCCTCCGAGCCACGTGATCTGTTTCAGCCCCACCCCCCGCCCCGGGCCCATGTGATTGGCTCCGCCATATTGGAGGGGAGGGCGCGCTTCTCTTCCTCTTTAGAGTAGCGGACCTGGGTTGTGAGTGGCCTTAGGAGTGTCGGGTGGCCCGGAGGGCGGCAGCATGCTACTGGAAGGTTGAGCTTGTCAAGAGACCGCTGGCCTGAGAGTTTGTCGCCTCCTGCGGTACGCGGTGGGCAAGGAAGCAGTGCATCCGAAATTAACATTACGTTGTAAGCTATCCCGCGTGTGTGATTTCTTTTAGTCTCCTCCACATTTTCCGATTGGAGGATAGTTGTAACTCCTAGTGGATTTTGTGGTTCATATTGGGCGCCTATCGTGCGGCCAGGCACTGCAGTTTTAGTCTCTTTCATGAGTTTCTGTCCCAGAGGGGAGAGGCGAGGGTGTCCTGGGAGTAAATGAGTAAACGCACGATCAGCGGGGGTGTTTGGGGTCTCCCCTGGTGGTCCAGTGGCTGGGACTTGGCATTCTTAATGCAGGGCGCCTGGGCTGCATCCCTGGTCCGGGAACTAGGTCTTGCATGCCGCAACTAAGACTGGGGGCAGCCAAACTAAAAACAAAACCAAAAAAAGTTTATAATTAGCAGTAAATAAAAACAGTGGAAACCAGTATGGAAGTCTCCAGAGACCCTGAGAGTAACGCTGAGAAGGGAGAATAGACTGACATAAGAAATTAGAAATGGGTAGATCTTTTGGGACATTGGCCCAGTGTTTCCTCCAGTTTCACGACCCATGTTTTAAATGCTGACCCCCAATCCAATCCCGAAACAGAATATCTAGGGGTGTGTCCTAAAAAACTGCGTTGGAAACGTGCTACAGAAAATTCCAGTAACCTACTTGAGAAAGATTCCACTAGCTGATAAGCTGGAGTAGAGGAAATGATTAATGGGTAGGCAGCTAACTGGAAGGAAGCGAGAGAGTTCAGAATCTATGTATTTTAGAGCTGTGAAGCAAATTCTCATTCCTGGAGAGAAATGATGACCGTGGAAAGATCAAAGGCTTTGGAGACAAGTAGAATTTGGAATCCTCACTTTGCCTTTCCTAGCTGTCATTTAATCTTAGTTGTAAGATGAAGCTTAAAAAGTTTTTATTAAATATGAGAACATACAACATAGGACATCCCATCAATGTTTACTGTCAGTAGCTCATAGAGCAAATTCAACAGGGGGAAAATCAGAATTTACACACATACACACTCGTTTTCCAACTGTTCCCTTTATTTCTGGAAGGAAAACAGGGTTCCTTACATGATCATCTGCCTAAAATTCTCCACTGATCCTTTAAAATATCCTTATGTCAGCTCTAGGCTTCTCTAAATTCACAATCCAATTTCAGTATTCTCCTCCTGCAGATTCAGAACCTGTGTGCTGCTTCTGTGATTTAACGCTCATTTAAACTATAATCAGTCTCCACTGTTACACTGGAAGCCTCTGAGAACATGCATTATTACAACTCAAAGCAAAGTGCCACTGAGTGATGTATATGTGAACACCATGCTCTAAAGTTTTAATTCTTAATGACATTGATGCTTTATTTTTGTCTAATTTTCAATAAGGGCCCAAGTATACAAACCAGGGTTTCTATTAATACATAAATACAAGGGTCAATGAAATGCCACTTATTATTTCTATATATTTATTTATTTTGGTCACACTGTGCAGCATCTGGGATCTTAATTTCAATCATGGAACAAACCCATGCCCCCTGCATTGGAGGCTTGGCATCTTAACCATTACCAGTCAAGTCCTTGATTTCTATATTTTATAAACTACCATTTATATGATGAAGGAGTACGTCAAGGCTGTATATTGTCACCCTGCTTATTTAACTTATATGCAGAGTACATCATGAGAAACGCTGGATTGGAAGAAACACAAGCTGGAATCAAGATTGCCGGGAGAAATATCAATAACCTCAGATATGCAAATGACACCACTCTTATGGCAGAAAGTGAAGAGCTAAAAAGCCTCTTGTTGAAAGTGAAAGAGGAGAGTGAAAAAGTTGGCTTAAAGCTCAACATTCAGAAAACAAAGATCATGGCATCTGGTCCCATCACTTCATGGGAAATAGATGGGGAAACAGTGTCAGACTTTATTTTTTTGGGCTCCAAAATCACTGCAGATGGTGACTGCAGCCATGAAATTAAAAGACGCTTACTCCTTGGAAGAAAAGTTATGAGCAACCTAGATAGTATATTCAAAAGCAGAGACATTACTTTGCTGACTAAGGTCCGTCTAGTCAAGGCTATGGTTTTTCCAGTAGTCATGTATGGATGTGAGAGTTGGACTGTGAAGAAGGCTGAGTGCCAAAGAATTGATGCTTTTGAATAAAACGAAGATCATGGCATCTGGTCCCATCACTTCATGGGAAATAGATGGGGAAACAGTGTCAGACTTTATTTTTTTGGGCTCCAAAATCACTGCAGATGGTGACTGCAGCCATGAAATTAAAAGACGCTTACTCCTTGGAAGAAAAGTTATGAGCAACCTAGATAGTATATTCAAAAGCAGAACATTACTTTGCTGACTAAGGTCCGTCTAGTCAAGGCTATGGTTTTTCCAGTAGTCATGTATGGATGTGAGAGTTGGACTGTGAAGAAGGCTGAGTGCCAAAGAATTGATGCTTTTGAACTGTGGTGTTGGAGAAGACTCTTGAGAGTCCCTTGGACTGCAAGGAGATCCAACCAGTCCATTCTGAAGGAGATCAGCCCTGGGATTTCTTTGGAAGGAGTGATGCTAAAACTGAAGCTCCAGTACTTTGGCCACCTCATGCGATGCTGGGAGGGATTGGGGGCAGGAGGAGAAGGGGACGACCGAGGATGAGATGGCTGGATGGCATCACAGACTCAATGGACGTGAGTCTGAGTGAACTCCGGGAGTTGGTGATGGACAGGGAGGCCTGGCGTGCTGCGATTCATGGGGTCGAAAAGAGTCAGACACGACTGAGCGACTGAACGGAACGGATATGATGAAGACTTCCTGTTTACAGAGAGAGTGTAATGGCCATGTGCAAATTACCAGATCATAATCTTAAAGCTAAAGGAGACTTTAATCATCTAAATTCTTTATTTTATAGAAAAAACAAAAACAGCCTATAGAAGTTGAAAGGACTTGGTCAGAATGAATGGGCTAATTGAGTATCAGAATTCAAACTAGACTTTGCTGCTGCTGCTAAGTTGCTTCAGTCGTGTCCGACTCTGTGTGACCCCATAGACAGCAGCCCACCAGGCTCCCCTGTCCCTGGGATTCTCCAGGCAAGAACACTGGAGTGGGTTGCCATTTCCTTAGCTTTCCAATTCCCAGGTCAGTGGTTTTTCAACCACATAGACCATTTAAAACCATTAGAGTTTAGCTCTCCTTGATGAGAATTAGTTCATCTGCCTCAGAAAGTTCTCTTAACCCAACTGTCTCTAATGGGTCATTTTGCTTTCAAAGACTTCTACTACAGAAAGCATCTAAGTAATACCCTAGAAGTTAATGAGTGGTTTTATTACCACAAACTAGGAATGGTCTCCATGGACTATCTTATCTTTCTAATTAACTATTTCAGAAAGAATGGCCTAAAATAACTACTATTTAAAACCCATTGTTTCTTGAGATGGCATCTAGTATTTAGCTCATTGCCAACAATTGCATGAAAGTTTGATCATTGTTACATTTTGCAACTTCCAAATGACAGATTTTCCACAGATAGCCCTGAAAACGTTCATAGGTATATTACAGACGTTTTTCTCTGCCTCTGATGGTTAACTGGAACTTTCTGCTTTGAAATATAGCCCATCTGTCTTGGCCATGTTTAGGAGGCATAGGATTTGGAGTTTTCATCATTGTACCAGTAAAGTCTTTTATGTTACAAGTAATAGGAAACCCAATTCATTTTTATTAGGCAAAAATAGCTCATATAATCTAAAAAGTCCAAGTAATTCTGATTTGAGAGACAGCTGCGTTGAGGCACTTAAGACATAATCAAGACTTGCTTCTGATCATAACATTCTGCCTCCTGCTGACCCAGGTGTCACATGGTAACTAGATGGTCATGTCAACTCATGTCACATCCTCTTAGCATCAAGCCTTTTTCCAAAAATTCCTGACAAAAGCATCTAGCTGGGCACATATCCATCCTTGAATCAATCACTAGGGCAAGGAAATATGGCATATTGACTGGCTTAAACCTGGTCATACACTCCCCAAGTGTGCTCAGCTTCACCAGAACCACATGGACTGAGAACTGGAAACAGAATGGTCCCTCAGAGGGTCTTCTGAGAATGAGATTATCAGAGGTGGAATGAAGGCAGCAAAAATAATAAGTAGCCTCCCATGTATTCATGTACTATACTAGAACTCCTGGCTTCCTAAGAAAAATCCTAGCTGCCCTTGGGTCTCCTGCAGGAAGCCAGATCATAGTTATCTCTCAGCTTGAAAAGAGACAGTTCTTTGCAGAACTGCCTTTCCTGAATTGTACTACAACAGGGATTTTCCACTAACTTTAAGGTGTAGCCCTCTGGTACTTCTAGCATATATAAACCTGTCTGGTTTGTTCACTTGCATACAGATGCCAGGTTCATACAGGTGTTAGCATTAACAAAGGCGATGGCAGCCCATTCCAGTACTCTCGCCTGGAAAATCCCATGGACAGAGGAGCCTGGTGGGCTGTGGTCCATGGGGTCGCAAAGAGTCGGACACGACAGCGACTTCCCTTTCACTTTTCACTTTCATGCACTGGAGAAGGAAATGGCAACCCACTCCAGTGTTCTTGCCTGGAGAATCCCAGGGACAGGGGAGCCTGGTGGGCTGCCGTCTATGGGGTCACACAGAGTCGGACACGACTAAAGCGACTTAGCAGCAGCAGCAGCAGCAGCATTAACAAAAGTGTTTACTCAGCTCCAGGAATCTGGGTAGGGTGTAGAGAACCCACCAGGAGAGACTCAGCTAAATATCAGGAGAGTCTCTATTATGTAGGCCTGAGGAGTTTTGTGCATCTATGGAACAGGGTGAGTTGGGGAGGGCAAGGTCTGCCAGGTGCTTCCCAGGTAAGATAACAGTATGCTTTGTCGGAGAGTGAAAGGCCAGGTTCAGGGGATAAACCGGACCTCTGCCAGGCAAATTGGGATATATTTCCAGGTGCATGACATCAGGAACCTAGAATAACAGTGCTTCTGTGAACATATTCACATAAGGTATGTATTCCATACTCACAGAATATGTATGAATGCATTCAACTGCTTTCTAGCTTTAGACAAACACCTTGTGGAGTCTGGTGTTTGGGCACACCCCAGAACATCTCCCGTTGTATTTATTACCAGAATACTTCACAGTATCATTTTTATAAAAGGATTCTTCTAAGAAATTCTCACCTGATCTTAGTGCCAAGAATTGTTCTTCCTGGAGTTAATCTTATGGACGCTGTGGGTGCTGGATCTGACCAGGCTTCTCTTTCTGCCTTGGCTACTGAGAAGCTTAAAGTGTGTGCTCTGCCCAAAGTGCGTCAGTCATGGTGGTGTGTATTGACAGTGTCCTTTCTAACTCCCCACCTTCTGGTTTCTCTCATGTAACTTCTCACTTACGTAATTCTTGTACGTAGGTTTTCTTGTCAGCTGCTTGGAATCCTGTAAGGAAAAGATACTCCCCAACCCAGCTGCCCACAGAAGTGGCATGGCCATTTCTTCAGTTGACTCCTTGTTTTTCAAGAAAGTGCCAACCCTGCCATATGATTGGGTTGACCTTGAAAATGTTCAGCTAATTCAAACAGCTCTTCAGGGAGAAAATAATGAGACAGCAAAGTCTGAACACTATTTGATATTGGGAAATTTTTACAAAATGTTTAGGTGTGATCAAGTTATTGTGGTTATGCTTTTTGTTTTAAATCTTTCAGATATACACTAAAATATTTACTGCCAAGTTGTAATGGCTAAGTCTGACGTTAAACAGATGAAGTATAAATCTCTCCCAGGAAGGGATATTCTTTTTTTCTAATGTAGGAGAAATATACTACTACTCAACCTCTCCTGGAAGGTTGGCAGCCCTGAGAACTCCTTTTTTAATGTAGCATGTTATGGACGTATTCCTGCTTCCAAAGGAATGAGAAGCAGACATTTCCACATGCGAGGCAACACATATTTTTGAACCAAACAGTCTGCCATACTCACCCTCCCATTCCCTGGAATTGGGGTCAACAAATCAACATTTTGAACAAGGACCCCAGATGACTACTGCTGTAGGTGGTCCTTAGATCTCCCCCTCAGAAAGCTCAAGCACCATGAAAGCTTTGCTTCCTCTGACAGTCCTGGCCATCTTCTTAGGATTCTATATACCTCTTGTTCTTCTTTAACAAATATTTATTTGGCTGTGTCTGGTCTTAGTTGCAGCACACAGGATCTTTGATTTTGTTGCACCATGCGGGATCTTTAGTTGCGGCATGAAGACTCTTAGTTGTGGCGTGTGGGATCTAGTTCCCTGACTAGGGATCTAACCCAGGTTGCCTGCATTGGGAGTGGAGTCATAGCCACTGGATCACCAGGGAAGTCCCTCTTGTTCTTATTTCTAATCGCTGGCATTGCTTTCAGAAAATAATGGGTTTTTGCATCCTATTCCACACAAAAAAGGGGGCTCTGAAGTTGTTAGTATGTGATGGGCCATATACCTGCCCTCCTCTGAGAAAGTCACGGTGATAAATACCTCATTCCAAAGTCTCAGTAGTCCTGCAACAAAGAATTCTGCTTAAATTTATCTGATCCATTTGCCAAAGTGAACACAGATCCTTTTTTATGAATGTCTATTAATAGCTCTGTAGAACACACAGAGTTGAAATTTCAAACATACCTGCATTTGTGAATGAGCTTAAGTTTTAATGTTTTCAATTCACTGTGGCATTAACTGCCATTTCTCAAGGTACATCTGGGACTTTCCTGGCAGTTCAGTGGTTAGGAATGCATGCTTTTACTGCTGAGGGCACTGGTTCAGTCCCTGGTCAGGGAACTAAGATCCTACAAGCTGTGCAGTGTGGCCAAAAAAAAATTTTTTTAATTCAGTTGTTCAGTCGCTCAGTCGTGTCAGACTTTGCGACCCCATGAACCGCAGCACACCAGGCCTCCTTGTCCATCACCAACTCCCAGAGTCCACCCAAACCCAAGTCCACTGAGTCAGTGATGCCATCCAACCATCTCATCCTCTGTCATCCCCTTCTCCTCCTGCCCTTAATCTTTCCCAGCATCAGGGTCTTTTCAGATGAGTCAGCTCTTCGCATCAGGTGGCCAAAGTATTGGAGTTTCAGCTTCAACATCAGTCCTTCCAGCGAACACCCAGGACTGCTCTCCTTTAGGATGGACTGGTTGGATCTCCTTGCAGTCCAAGGGACTCTCAAAAGTCTTCTCCAACACCACAGTTCAAAAGCATCAATTCTTCTGCACTCAGCTTTCTTTATAGTCCAACTCTCACATCCATACATGTTTTAATTAACAACAAAAAAAGGTACTCCAATGCCTCTCTACTCCCTGTAGAGAAGTAGTCATATTTCAAAGCACTGAACTCAGAATCTGAAAACCTGTGTTTAAATGCTTGTCACCATTTACCAATCATGTGACTCTGAAATATGCTACTTAATCTGAGCTTCAGTTCCTTCACCTAAAATTGGGAGTAAGAGCTGTTCAACTGCTCCTCTGATGCGAGGGTCACAGATAGCACATAGGAAATTATCTAAGTCTGGAAATAATTTCAAATAACAGTATGTTTATCTGAGGCTTGGGCCAGAGTTGTTTACAAACAGATAGGAACTAGTTGTCTGGTCTGCTTTCCAGCTCAGATTATGGCACTAACCCAGCAAATAACCTGCTGACCAGTAAGGAGTCCTAAGTGCACCCGTGAAGACCCGCAGGCCTGCTCAGATCCGGGCGCATCAGCCTGTGGCTTAGCGGCAGACAACACCCGCCACTACTACAGATCTCTTTTGCTCCCATCAAATCAGGAGGAGGAAGCCATCAACCAACTCTTTCTTTTGCCCATGCACAAAAGAGACTAGACAAAAACAGGATTCCACAGGCATGCCAGCGCTGACGAGCAGGGTGTAGAAACTAGTCGCATTGCCTGCCACTGGACTAGGAATCTGGGATAATTGTCACTGCCCTCTTTTGCCCCTACTGCAGGATATCCGATTGCTAAATCATTGCCAATACACCCATCTGATGAAATTAGGCCCATGAGGCCACTATAGTTAATATCAGGGTGAATCCAGGATGCACACGGAGGCCTTCTCTGGCAGAGAAGCACAGAACTAAAATCCTTGTCTAAACAGCTTTTTCTTTGAAAGACGACAACCCAGAGCACATGAAGAGACCTGAGACTGCTGGCAAGTTTTCTCATTCAAACTGTAGAGCTAGTGACATAGATATTTATATCTCTAGGGAAGGTGTGACCCTGACACTTTTTTGATATCATCTAACTTAAATATTTTCTTTTATAATTTGGGTCATCTACTCTTCCACCCAAGATTATTAAAAAAAAAAAAAAAACAAATGCATAAATAGCTATGAGGTGTGTTTACTTGTAACACATTCCTAGAGTTAAACAGAAAAATGCCAGAGAAGAAGAAAAAAAAGACACGTGCAACCACCAAACAAGATTTGTTTATATCTATTTAATGCTAAGAACAAGATATCCTCAAGAAGGGACACACCTAAGAAACAGAGTTTTGAGGTTTTTTCCTGAACAGGATTTTGATCATGAAAACTAGCAATTCAAACCTCTTAAACAATAGTGCACATAAATCTAAAAATGCAACACACATTTTATCTCTTACCTGAATTACCTGAGAACCCTGAAACATTCTCTCGAAGAGCTATCCATATTAAAATTGTGCAAAGAAGCTGTACCCATAGTGTTTAAACCATAAAACCAACACTGGGTTTATATGTGATAAAAATAAAGATAAAGCACATAAAATACTATGCAGTTCATAGAATTCAAAGAAAATCAGAGTGAAGGAAAGGCAATGAGGACAGGAAACATTCTGGAAAGCAGGATGCTCCAATGACATCTACTGCAAGCCTGTTTGAGGCCAGGAGCTCTGAATGCATGGAGCCGTCACTGATAGGATGGATAAAGCATGACTTCTCTAACCGCCAGCAAGTTAGCGGATGATCTGACAAAACTTGAGGAATTAAAACCGAGGTAGTTTTCGGTAAGGAATGTTTTTCTCGAAAGCATGGCCAGCATTTGGTTGAGCCGGGACCTGATCCCAGCAAAGTGAAACTGTCTCTCTTTATTCAAGGTTCTGAATGAGTCTCTGAAGCACAGATCGAAGTGGGGGGTGCTCCAGTACTTGGGGTGTCCAGGCGTGGCAAAGTCAGTGGATCTGAAGGAAGTCTGGGAGCCGATGGAGCTGGCCACAGAGCCTTGGGAGGACAGAGAGGAGGAGGACCTCAAACTGGAAGAGCGCGACACAGACATCTTTGATACTGGTGACCCTTCCTTAGACTGGCTTCCCGAAGAGGCGAGAACACCCTCGTCCACGTCAGTCTGGGTGGTGGCCGACGTGGTGGGGACCACGGTTTGGGAGCTCATCACCCTGGTAGCCACTGTGGTCTGGGTGCTGGCACACGCCGTGGCCGCGCTGGCTTGTGTCCCCACGTCACTTGTGCTCATAGCGGGCATCTCCCCTCCTGGCTCTGTCTGGTAGCGGCATCAGTCGCCCTCCTGCCCTCCAGCCTGTCCCTGCGGCTGCTTAAGTAGTCCTCCTCGCTGATGGTGGAGGCCTTGGAGGCCCCGCACACAGCCTCTGCCCGGCCCTCCTCACCACCCAGCTCGGCCTTCCGGGGAGTGCTGGAGAGCCTGGCCAGCCGCAGCCGCAGCAGGTTGCCCAGCGTGAGCTCCTTGGACAGCGGTTTCTGGTCGACAAGATGGTCAAACCTGCCGCTGATCCGGAAGCTGGACAGGAGCTTGGAGCTGATGGGCTTTGACTGCGCGTAGAGGATTCGGAACTCCAGGTCAAAGTGTTCAACCACTTGGCCAGACAGAATCACCAAGTTGCTGCTGTTTAGTTTGCCGTCCGTCCATGTAAAACTGCAGAATTAGAAACAAACAGAAGCTGATAAGGATGACTGATCTTCATTTACTTACTGTGAACCTGATGCAGTGTGAATTCCAGCTAGCCTTAACACAGGATATAACCTAGGAATATCTTAACACTGAAGTCAAAAAGGCACTTCCCTGGCAGTCCAGCAGTTGAGACTCAACCTCCCATTGCAGGGGGCATGCATTGGATTCTTGGTCAGGGAACTGAGATCCCATGTGCTAGAGGGCTCAGCCAAAAGATTAAAAAATAAAAAGACCAGTATTCAACCAACAGGCTAAAATGTATGATCCTCAGCCTCAGAGTTGCTAAAAACTAGAAGGAGCCCCTAAGATGCTGAGTGCAGCGCCCTCCTTTGAGGAGTGAGGAACGTGCCTAACGATGTCCGAGAGAAGCTCGTAGTAGAGCCTAGACTGGGCCCCAGACCTTGAGAGCCACAGGGGCAGTGCTCTTCACTAGCTCGCCCACGCTGCTGTTTCCACAGAGGAGACAGGCCTGTCATTTTAATGATGACACTGTTGCTCAACACACGTGTAGAGCTGATTAGAGGCCGCGCACCCCTGGCGGTTCAGTGTGCCGCCTCCTTCCTATGGTGACAGGGCCCTCCCCACCCCAGCCCAGCCAGTGCCTGGAGGCACCCTCTCCAGGTACAGCAGGGCTGGGCAGGTGGCCCAGGCTGGCCAGAGTATCCTACCCCTTAGATGAGGGGATCTACACAGGGTTGGGGGTAAGCCAGTGAGAGCCAAGGAATTTTGCAAGGCCTGATACCATCAGAGAGAGACAGAGAGGAAGTCTCTCACTGTTATAAATAGCTACTGAAGTTCACATGAAAGGAGCTTGGACCTCTGTCTGCAAATAGAAAACCTAACTGAGAATAAAGATCCATGAGAGGACTTCCCTGGTAGTCCAGTGATTTAAGTATCTGCCTGCCAATGCAGGGGACATGGGTTCAATCCCTGGTCCGGGAAGATCTCATGTGTCATGGGGCAGGTGAATCCCTTCTCCCCAACAAGAGAAGCCACCACAATAAGAAGCCCACACACTGCAATGAAGAGTTGCCCCCACTCCCCACAACTAAGGAAAACCCACATGTGGCAACGAAGCCCAGTACAGCCGGAAAAAAAAAATAAAGAAAAGCAGAAATAGGAGATGGTGCTCTGATAAATGCATGGCCCCTAGATCAAGATGAGCTGAAAACCAATGGTACCTTTCTATACTTTCAAGTTAGGTGAGACAGTAAATTCCATTTTGCATAAAGTAGTTTGAGCCAGCTTTCTGTACCACTGCAATCACCCCACTGACTCAGAAAAATTTGTATCAGGAGTAGGGTGTTTACAGAAGAAATCATAAAACATAGTAGCAACTCTGTCTCTTGTAACCAAGAACCCAGGCTAATTCGCCATGTGACAACTGCCTTCAGAGCTGGAGAAGAAAGATCCTTTTGAAAACCATCAGTAAGATCATGTAAACAAGACCCTTATCCAGCACCAGGATTATAAAAGTCCTCAGCAAATGAAACCTATCCTTATTCTCATCCTCAATGGAAGCATATTTCATTTTTAGGAGGTAGTTGTTGGAGCCACTGCGTCCTTGTCTTTTGAAGTAAAATGCCAACTCAAGAGTTAATGATTGGGAAATGTGAAGATGAGAAACAAAGAGCTATTGGGCTGGGGAACTGGTAACAATTTAGACTATAAATCTGCCACACAGCAGAATCACGGAACTCCTAGTTCCCTGAAAGATAGAGATAAAGGCCTGAGGCACATCCCAAATTGTTTCTACAGGAAGCAGAAACCCTCCATATGAAAACTGCTGACTACAAGAACATAGATCCCAGACTGGTTGAAACTAGAAGGCTGATGAAGCTTGAAACTTCACCTTGATGCCAATCTGAAAATTGTCCACAAGCTGATTACACCCCACTCCTTGAACACAATAAAATTTCTCACCAGCCCCTCCAGGGTGGGTCACAGAGTCTTGAGATCAAGAGCCCACCAGGGCGCTCTCTGCCTGGCAAAGCAATAAGAGCTACTCTTTTCTACTTCACCTAAAACTCTGTCTTTGTGTTTCTATTTGGCACTCGTGAACAGAGGCTGAGTTTCAGCAACAGTTTTTTAGTTCAGATTCATAATAGTCAAAAATCAATTGCAAAGTTTGGTTAATGTAGATTAATCCTACTGTGGGTAAAAATCTTAGTTTCCTCCTATTATTGTCAAACTTCTTATAAAAGGAAGTCTTGAGGAGGAGTTTGAATTGTTCTGAGAAATAATGGTACTGTTTGAAAAGAAAGACACCAAGAGTTTCTTCATCTGCCTGCCTCCTCTCACACAAGCCTCTACACGCCCACCTTTACCCAGGGCTGACACCCAGTTATCCCTCAGGGCTGCCTGCTTCTTCAAATATAGTTTTTCTTCTTTAAACTGTAGAGACACACCTTAGCTCACATATACCATCAGACAGTCTAACACAGAGATGGCAAAACATACCACCATCAGAGCCACGTCCATAAAAATGGTATATCTTAACCTCTGAAGACTATCATTTACCACTCCTTATCTTCACCCTCCGTTCAAATTCCCTGCTCTCTACCCTAAGATGCCACGCCAACAGGAGACTTCAAAGGTGGAGCCAAAAGCATGGATCTGCTTTCTAGACTAAAGCACCAAATCTAAGGTTTGAATCAAGGTGAAGGATTAAAGCAGGCAGCTTCAGCTGTGCCCTCCATCCTGAACCCAATGCCTACAACCGCCCTTAACTAAAGTGGGCAGGGACAAGGTGGGTCGAAGGCCCGGAGAAACAGGATTTGAGACTGATGCAGTGACTGTTGTTGTTGCTGCTGTTGTTGTTTAATCACTTAGTCGTGTCTGACTCTCTGCAACCCCTTGGACTGTAGCACACCAGGCTCCTCTCTCTGTGGGATTTCCTAGGCAAGAATACTGGAGTGGGTTGCCATTTCCTTCTCCAGGGGGTTCTTCCCAACTCAGGGATGGAACCCACGTCTCCTGCACTACAGGCAGATACTTCATGCTGAACCACCAGGGAAGCCCCCTTATTCCAGTCACTGTTAATCCCCAATTCGTCCACTGCAAGCCTGGCTAAGCCTTGAATCAAGGACTCCCTCACTGTCAGGTCTCCAGATAAGTTTCAACCTCTGCTCTTTAGCTTTGTGAACCACAAGGCAGTGGAGGGGACCCCGGCCCGACGTACTCCAAGAAGAGGAGGCTCTGACTAACCTATTCACACCCTCAGATGCACACATAGAGGTATGCTTGCCCATAAAGGCTCACATTGAGAGCCGAAAGCAGCTTTCACCTTCATAGAGTGTGTTTCCTCTTAAAAGTTTAGATTAATCACCATGGATGGGTCAGGAACTCACCTGTAGGAGCCTGTAGCCACACGAATGCCATCAATCAGTGTGAACTTTTCATGAACCTTCCCAACAATTTTAGTTCCTGACCTGGCGTAGTAAATATTTCCTGTAATTGTCCGGACAGTCATCAGCTATTGGCAGGGGAGTGAGAGAAAACGAAATGAATGATCCAGTGGGCACATGATAGAAGAAGCCTTAGTTTACGATTCTGAACAGATAAACATACTGGCAGATGAGAGGCTACCCTGCTGGGTAACAACGCCCACAGTACAGGAGCCAGGTGAGTCTCAGGGCTTAAGTAATGCTACTTCACCTAAGTTCTCTTCTTGCATGCTTTTTTGTGCATGCATATTTATTTTTGAGAGCTTCAGTTCATGTGGACATGTGCTCTAAAAGAAGAGTCACTTTTTGGAGACACTAAACAACATAATTCAAACAATGACTTTGAAACAAAATGTGGGGGACAAGATCATCAAAGAAAACATGCTAGTAATAAATAAAATTTTAACAAAGACTCAAAGATGCTAAGCTGACAATTCTCCTCTTGTATAATAGCACTGCTAATAAATAACAGCCCATCCTCACTTATCCCCACACCATAATGGGTATGGAGAACAGGAAGAGAGGACAAGCCTTCTCTAAATACAGGGTTTCTGAGGCGGAAACACTCATATTATGTGGCTTAATCAGCAATGTTACTTCTCCCACAAGTACGCATTTACCAAAAAGGTGCTCTGGTGATGTGCTGGGGCCATATATTGTATAATTATTCTTGCAGAATGACACACAAATGTTTACACAATGGAATGTAAAATACTAAGCCAATCTGCATTCTTTGGAGCAGAGCAGTAGCTCTGTATCTTTAGAAATCTTACACACCAAAAGTAAATGTCTAAGATTTTTATTTGATTCTCTCATTCACTCCACAAACAACAAAAGCTCCTACTACGTACCAAGTCTTGCGACAATAAATATAAGGCATGCTCCTTACCTTCAAGGACCAGGAGACAGAAAATTAATGATTAAGTTACTGTAGCAAGACATAACACCATCCAAAGAAGTGAAAACCTACATCTCCACAAAAACCTGTACACAAATATTCATACCAACCTTATTCATAATTGTAAAAAACTGGAAACTACCCTAATATCCATCAGTGAGTGAATATTTAAACAAACTGTGGTTTAATCATACTATATGATACTGTTCAGCAATAAAAGGAAGAAACTGTTGATACACAGAACAATTTGGATATATCTCAAGGGCATGACAAAAGCCAGTCTCAAAAGGTCACACACAGGAAGGAGAGGACACGCATAGCTAAGGCTGATTCATGTTGATACTGGCAGAAATCAGCACGACACTGTAAAGCAATTACCCTCCAATTAAAGATAAATACATATTTTTTATAAAGGTCACACACTGTGGAATCTACATACCGTTCTCTAAATGACAAAATGACAGAGATGGGGGACAAATTAGTGGCTGCCAGGGATGAAAGACACAGGGGAGGGAACCAGAGGGGAGTAAATGTGACCACGAGGGAGATCTTTGTGGGGAGTGAACAGCTCTGTGTTCTGGTAGCGGTGGTCACAATATGTACACACGGGATAGGCCCACATGGTCCCTGTGTCCATTTCCAGGTTCTGGTGTTGTGTTGTAAGTTATATAAGCTCTAACTGTTGGGGAAAACTGTGAAGGATACATGGAAACCTGTACGTGCTCATACTATCTTCCTCTCTTCACAACTTTCGTCATTATTTCATAATGAAGACAAAGGACAAAACAAACTGTGGCATAACATAACATTGTTTCTGTGCTATTCTTACCAAAATGCGTAATATGAATTTAACCATGAGGAAACATCAGACAAATTCCATTAAGCATTAAGACTCTAACACGAACAGTTGCAGATTAAAGGAAGCTAGGAGAAATGGCAACTAAATGCCAGCTATGGTCCCAGATTGTATCCTAGGTAAGAAAACAGGCATTCATAGAATGATTCATGAAATTCACAATGTCTGTAAAATAGGTAATAGGACTATATCAACTTTATTTCGTGATTTTGAAATTTGTTCTGAGGTTTGTCAAGATGTTAACATTTACAGAATCTGGGCACAGTGTATTCCGGGATGCCTTATATTGTTTTTCTGACACCTTTGTAAATCAAATTATTTCAAAATAAAAATTAAAAAAAAAAAAAACTAGAAACTTCCATAGAGGTGCACATGGCCCTGGCGGGGGAAGGGTTCCTGGATAATATTCCTGAGCAGAGCCTCAAAGGATCTGCATATAACACAAGCACGTGGGCAGATTTCAGTGTGACTCTGTGCAACTTTCCCTTTGGCATTTATCTGAATACTATTAGGCCTCTGTGATGGTGGTCAAAACACATTTTTAAAAAAATTGGTTATTTATGGCTGTGCTGGGTCTTTGATGCTGTGAGGCTTTCTCTAGTTGCAGTGAGTGGGGGCTACCCTTTACTTGCAGTGTGTGGGGTTCTCATTGCGGGGGCTTCTCTTGTTGCAGAGTGTGGGGTTGAGAGTCAGACTCAGTAGTTGTGGTGCGCAGGCTTAGCTGCCCCAAGGCATGTGGAATCTTCCCAGACCAGGGATCAAACCCGTGTCTCCTGCACTGGCAGGCAGACTCAACCACTGGACCACCAGGGAAGCCGAAAGCACTTTTTATGTAATTTTTACTTTAAAAAAGTTTTTATTTTATGATGGAGTATAGTTGCTTTACAATCAAAGCACCCTTGAGTGCCTGCACATTAAGGTATGACCAAGTTCCTGCAGACCGGGCAGAAGAAGTCACCCCCAAGAGGTGAGGGGCAGACTCACCAGCACAGGCAGGCCCTGGTGAATGAAGGCACCGGGGCAAGGTGGTGCATCCCAAGGAGTAAGTTAGGACATGAACATGAACACAGATGAGGCCAAAGGGACAGGCCTCCTTATGACCCTTGCTAGAGGATGCAGACCACCCCAAAGGCAGCAACCAGTAGCAGGCAACTGAGTTGGCAAATACACCTAGATTTCTGCTAAGTGGATGAATCAGAGCCAATCACTCAGTCAGAGTCATGGCCAGGCTATTCTGTGATCTGCCTGCTGCTCACATACAGCCTCAATTACAGCAACAGCACTTTGAAATTAAACATCGACACCTTCAATTTCTTCGCCGGGCTCTAAGGCAGAGCAGACTGAACATCTGGTTAGATCATGATGCTCTTTCCAGGCCAGACTTGCATGTCCCTTGGGTTCACTGGACGCATTTTTAAACTGACTGTCGAAAACAAGCTAGTGAAGTCATATAATCTTACACTTAAATACTTGGCTCAAATTCTTTCATGCTCAGTGCAAAGGATATAAAAAGTCTACTTTCAAAATACCAGAAATGAAAGAGATTAAGAACACTGAGGCTGAGACTTCCTTGGTGGTCCAGTGGTTAGGAATCTGCCTGCCAATCCAGGGGACACAAGTTTGATCCTTGGTCCAAGAAAATCCCACATGCCGCAGGGCAGCTCAGCCTGCATGATAGAACAACTGAGCCTGTGTAAGTGCAACTAGAGAAAGCCCACACACAAAAAACAAAGACCCATTGCTGTCAAAAATTAAAAAAAGAACACCAGGGCTGGAGGCAAGCAGACAGGTGGAGAAACTCCATCCCACTACTTTTTAGCTGTAGACCCTGGGCTCTTGGCGTCACCACTTCCCAATCTGAAAATAGGTATAACACCGCTCACCTGATGGGGCTGCTGTGAGAAGTGAGTGGCATAACACTGTCAGCAGCCTAGAACAGTGCCAAGGACAGAGCAGGACTACATAAACGGTGATCATCACGATTAAAATTGGAGCCTACCAGTGCTGGGGCCAAAAGCAACAGCTTCTCCTTCCTCTCCATTCGAGAAATGCTATTTACTGTGATGGGCAGAACAGTACTTTGTGTGTAAGAAACCAGTCTGGTTCTTTCCAGGATTTCCATCTCATTTTATGTTTCTGGGAATGTCCTTATTTTGGAAAATAAATCTTTATAGATTAAGAAACATTCTCTATGATCATGGTATAATACAGTTTTACAATAAAAAAAGAAAAAGGCAGCAGCTTCCAAGGCAGGCTTTTGCCAGGAGAGGCCAAGGTCTGAACCTGACTCTGTCCATTCTTTCCAATGAGACCTCAGGCAGAAGACTTTGCTCACACCTCCAGTCCCTCCCCGCTTCCAGTAGGGAGACCACCACCAACCACCCTGTAGCTCACTGACCGTCATTACTTGCTGATTGTGGTGAAACTAGAGACACTGTAACACAAACCTTTTCTTCTTCCGGATGAACTTTCAGATCCATGCACATATCCAAAAACTGAGAGAGCAGAGCCTGGTCCAGTAGGATATACACAGCAACTCCCTGTTTCCGAGAGTTTCCTGCAGGTCTCGGAAGATATCGATGTCCGTGAAAACATCCATCACCACTGCAATCACCTAGGGTGTGGGGAAGGGAGAAGAGCCAGTGGTCAACCCACAAGAACATCCACCTTACAGCTGGCTGTCAGGACTCTGGACCCCTCCTCGAAGCTGCCAAAGGATCCCACCCTACCCTATCCCTCCTTCCTTCTCCTTCTGCAGTATCAGCTTTCCCCTCACTATGGACTCTTGTCCATTTCCAAAGATGCTCAGACCACTGTAGCCTACAAATCTGGACCTGACCCAGCTAACCCTCCCAACTGCCTCCCAGCCCCTCTCCTCCACACCACAAATTTCTCAAAACTGTAAATTCAACCACTACCTTGACGTCCTATGAACCTGTTCCATTCAATTCTCTTCCTTTACTAAAACCCTTGTCTTACAGCTCAGACCAGCAAGTCATCCAGGTTCGGCAGCTAACACACTGTTATATTAGGCATATGGCTTTTTGTCTGTGTCTGTAACACATGTATGTTAAACCTTAAGAGTCTCTCAGAGGCCCCCTTCTAGGTGTACCAGTCCCCAAGCCTGACTTTATTGTCTGATTTTGGATCATAATATGATTTCCTATTATAATCTAGAAAGGACCACCCCATCTACCACTGACTCAAGTCTTGAAACTGATCAAACCAGGCAGGCTGATCCTCCCACCTTCTGCCTCGGCACATCACATCTTCATGACGTCTACTCCCTCCACCAGTCAGGATCTAACCAAATGGCTTCCAGAGCGCCAACCTCTCCTTTGTAAAAGGTGGTCTCTGCAGTCCTCTTGTATCTGTCCACAGCACAAGCCCACAATAAGAACATGGAAATATGTCCTAAAGACGCTGACCTGGAGCTTGAACCAGTCCTTTCCCTCTTCCCAAGGACCGGGCTCCATCTCACCTCCTGATCAATGTCCCTTTGTGCTGATCAATGTCACTCAGCACAGACTAGTTAGGCGCTGCCATGTGGCCTCAGGCAGATTATAGCTGCTTCGAAAATCTTACTCCTTAACTACAAAATCAGTTCCTAGTGAGCATTAAATGACTACGTTACATGGAGTGCTCTGTAAAAGAGATCCCTCTCGTATCTGCTCACTGATTTATGTGACCAGTCCTGAGTCTGAGCCGTCCAGACAGTTCAGGGCAAAGGAACATCTACCAGCTCCCAGCTTTCCTGCTGAAGAGAGGCCGCTCCAGTGGCAAAGGCTCTCATCACATCCTCTGCAGGTTGAAAGCGTGGTTGTCAGCTAACTACTGGCAGGGCTGTGGGGGCATCAAAACATGCAGGTCCCGTACAAGCCCCTGCTTCGGGTCAGAGTCAGGGTTGGGGGCCAGCATGGGGAGGGGCTGTCAGCTTAAGAAACCACTCCCAAAGCCCAAGGTTCGGAGCTCTTTTGCAGGCTGGAAAACCTCACCAGTAAAAACTCAGGACTCTTCCCATTACATTAACTCCTGATTTACTTACAGGTCTCACCTCTTCTGTGGGGGCAGAGGCCCTTGAACAAGACTGATTCATTCCTCTGGTCCCAGAGAGCTCAGGACAATTCTCAAGGGTCATTATCCAGTGACACCTTACAGGGAGCTCGAATGAACTTTTTGGCCAACACAGTATTTGAATGTCAAAGAAACGCAGAGACAAAGGGATGACTTTGCCGTCTTTCTCTAACATTGCACAGTCTTATCTACCAGGAGGAGGGACCTTGAAACGCCAGCTCCTGGGAAGTCACTGCTGTGAGTGAATTTGGGAAGGAGTATTTCTCTCTCTGGCTCCCTTTCTCCAATGTTGCCAAAATCCCAGGTGTGAGCTATAAAACCCACTGAAGACAGTGACTTAGAAAACAAGCATTCTTTCTAAACTGGTGGCATCTCCAGAAGTGTATATTCTTGAATGTGTTTTTATACATCCTATTTGGAGCTGTATCTATCTCATGTAATTCAGCGGTTGAAAGGCAGAAAGGCCTAGGAGCAGACCCCAGCTCTGTGATTTACTAGCTGTGTGACCCAGGGCAAATTGCTTATCTCTCTGAGCCTCAGTCAGTCTCCTCCTCCAGCAGATATGGATAACAGCATCTGACATCTACGTCAAAGGGCTGTTGCAAGGATTAAAGGAGACAAAGCCTAGAAAGGGCTTAGCTCAAGCATGAAATCAGTGTTCAATTATGCAGCTAGCACTTCTTTCAGGGTCTACTGTGAGCTGAAGCCTGTGCTAGGTAGGAAAATGGTTATAAAGAACTTAACACACATCTGACTTACCCACAAAGCGAGGACCTGGGATGCAGGCGAGGAAAGTGGTACATACACGATAAGAGGCAACGAAATCAGGGGAACACTTCGCGGGGAGTGGGAGACAGTAAAGCCGCTCCTTTGGAGGAGCAGACCCAACACAGGCCCCCAGAGGAGAGCCGAGGATTCCTGGAGGAGACGGCATCTGAGCCGAACCAAAGATAAGGACAATTTAGCCAGGGGAGAAGTGAAGGGGTTGGGGGCGGGGAGGCATCCAGCAGGAAGCCACGTTTTGACAGAGGAAGAGGCAGGAAATGACAGGGTCTTGTCCCAGTCTGGGTGGAATGCAGGGTATGCACGAGAGGGAGCGACAGCACGTGACTGAGAGACAGGAGAGTGTGCAGGAGCATGGGAGGTCCTGGACGCCAAGCAAGGCATCAGGATCATACAGGTCACGGACAGGAGGAGGTTTAAAGAGTGACAAGGACAGTGGTGGAGCCAACAGGACAGAAGATACTGACGGCGGTATAGGTTGAAGACGTGGCCCCCTCCTCCAACTCAAGGCCACATACCTAAGTGCTTACTGTATTGCTTTCTAGGTTCAACAAATGTTTAGGAGGACTAAAGACCGAAATGGGCTTCCCAGGTGGTTCAGTAGTAAAGAATCCACCCCCTAATGCAGGAGACATGGGTTCAATCCCTGGGTCAGGAAGATCCCCTGGAGAATCAAATGGCAACTCACTCCAGTATTCTTGCCTGGGAAATCCCAGGGACAGAGGAGCCATGCGGTCACAGTCGGACATGACTGAGCGACTGGCGCACAGCACACAAAGACTGGAAGAGGGACTTCCCTGGTGGTCCAGTGGTTAAGACTCTGTGCTCCACGAAGTTCAATCCCTGGTTGGGGAACTAAGATCCTGCATCCTGCATGTCAAAGTCACTCAGTCGTATCCAACTCTCTGCAACCCCATGGACTATGCAGACCATGGAATTCCCCAGGCCAGAATACTGGAGTGGGTAGCATAGCACAGCCAAAAAAAAGACTAAAAGAACAAAAATCAGCAACAGAGATTGCAATGCAGGGCCAGGTGGGAAACCATGAGGATGACAGAGGAGTCAGATGTGAACTCAGGTCCACACAACAGAAAACAGAAAAAGAAACAGTCCCGAGAGGGAGATTTCAAAATGGATTGTGAGGTGGCATAAAATCTCATAAGGGGTTCTGAATGCACACGTGTGAGAAGAGAGTCAAGCTCATAAAAAGTGAGAGAAAAACAAATCCTGGGTCAGTCCCCATCCTCAAGAGAGACAGGGGATGAGGTGGGGTATCCCAGCGTGATGGAGTCGCTGGATGTACACTCTGGCACCACCACGACAGAGCCAAGGAGGCCAGCCCAGCTGGCCAGGCTAGAGAGGGTTGGAGGGTTGCTGGGCAGGGCCCCAGAAGCGGGGCCCATAGTATATGAGGCGCCTGCCAAACTGAATTTTGACTCATCACCCTAACAAAACAACTGCACAAACACCACCATTGTTACGTAGTGAGTAAGTATCTAATTTGATATTAGTTTCATTGTTTGGTTTTGAGGCCTCAACCTTTCCTGTGTGTTGAAAATAATTGGATTTGAACTGGCCTCTCACACCCACGGAGTAGTTAGAGGGTGGATGGAGGTGTTTCTCCTTTTGATTCCCCCAGTAGCCAACATCCCCTCCTCTTTCTAGAGCAGGGCCCTTAAAAGACTTCTGGAAGCAGTCGCAGTAAGGCCTACCTTCCTTCAAGACAGACCCCCCCACCCTAACCAACCCCCCCCCAAATCTCTGCCCTTAGCCCCACGCCACCC
>SJXQ01008220.1:559159-578573 GCA_006408695.1 Aepyceros melampus
CCACGCCACCCCCATGCAACCAAGTCCTGCATAGTTGAACTAGACCTGGGGCTTCTCAAAGGGACAGCCTCACTGAATTGAGCTATGACCTGGGCTCCTCCACTAGCCAGCTGAGTACCTGCTCTCCAGGGCCGGCCACACCTCAGAGGTGTTGGTGTTTATGCCCTAGAAGATACACTTGAACTTGAAAGTGGTCATCACTCCCACTTCCTAAGTCATACCACAGGGTGGACAAGGAGAGACCCTTGGGCAGGTGGGCATTGCCCTGTAACAGCTCATGCTGCACAGAGTCTGTCTGTTCTCTTAGGGCTGGAAAGCTCTGCAAGTAGTGGTTTGTGAATGTCTTTCCGGGTCAAAGCCCATCTGTGCCTGTCGGTCCTAACACAACACCTAAAGAGGAAACACCCTGCTGTCGGAGCCTGGACGGCCGGTCTGCTACTGGTCCTCATGCTGTTCCTGCTTTTCTGCAGCCACATCTAGGGCAGCCACTCCTGCCAAGTCCCATGCCATCATCACAGCCTCAAGTTACCGCCTTCAGTCACCCAGCTATCCCCCAATGATTTATACCAAGGGGCCTGGTGATCCACATGGTTACAGGCAGCAGTCCCTGGAAGATCCTGCACAGACCCCCTCATTTATGTTACTTTCCACGTACAACTGGAATCTTTTCCGTTTGCCAAAAGCTCTAAAGAAGTATCTTGAGATCTGAAAACCCCATTAATTGTTATCTCCAATTTACTGAAAAGAAAAATAAAGCATGCAGAGGTTCTGTGTCTTGTTCAAGGTGACACATTTAGTCAAATGCAGGAGCTAGAATTTCAGCCCCATCTGGGCACCTCCAGAGCTACCTATTCAGTTCAGTTCAGTCGCTCAGTCGTGTCCGACTCTTTGAGACCCCATGAATTCTTTACCAACTGAGCCATCAGGGAAGCTTTCCAGCCATTAGCGGGACCATTTAGTGTTGGTCTCTGGTTACCCAAGACTCTGCACTGCATGCGGGCAAAGCTCATCATGTCTCTTCTCATTGGTGTATCCACTTTGTTCCCCACCATGTTGGCAAACAGTTCAGTTCAGTTCAGTCGCTCAGTCGTGTCCGACTCTCTGCGACCCCATGAATCACAGTACGCCAGGCCTCCCTGTCCATCACCATCTCCTGGAGTTCACTCAGACTCGCGTCCATCGAGTCAGTGATGCCATCCAGCCATCTCATCCTCTGTCGTCCCCTTCTCCTCCTGCCCCCAACCCCTCCCAGCATCAGGGTCTTTTCCAATGAGTCAACTCGTTGCATGAGGTAGCCAAAGTACTGGAGCTTCAGCTTTAGCATCATTCCAAGAAATCCCAGGGTTGATCTCCTTCAGAATGGACTGGTTGGATCTCCTTGCAGTCCAAGGGACTCTCAAGAGTCTTCTCCAGCACCACAGTTCAAACGCAGCAATTCTTCGGCGCTCAGCCTTCTGCACAGTCCAACTCTCACATCTATATATGACCACAGGAAAAACCACAGCCTTGACTAGACAGACCTTAGTCGGCAAAGTAATGTCTCTGCTTTTGAGTATACTATCTAGGTTGCTCAAAACTTTTCTTCCAAGGAGTAAGCGTCTTTTAATTTCATGGCTGCAGTCACCATCTGCAGTGATTTTGGAGCCCAAAAGGTGTTAAACATTATCCCAAGCAAATCTAATTTCAGTCTTCAGATGATTGAGAGCTTGGAATAGATCCTAAAAGGATCAAGTAGAGTATTCCAGAAAGTGATCATCCAGAGAGGATGATCACCAAGGACACAAAACTTGGAATGCCCTAGGACAGCAGCAAGCACTTCTTTCTGCGGGCGGGTTTGCTAACTCTGAATGAACTAATCAGGAAACCTTGGGAGGCACATCTGATGACGCTGCAGGGTTAGACCTGGACAGATGCAGGCTCCTCCACTTCTAAGCACCATGGACCCTCTGGCAAGTTACTTCCACTGTGCTGGCTTCTACCACATGCAAATAACGCTACCCACCTGTAGTGTCTGCAGTGGGTTTAGTCACCTGCCAGGTGTGGGACACAGAAAGCCTTCACATGGCAGCTGGCACAGACACCGTTCTTGGGTAAGTCATTCTACCTGAGTTCAGCATCCTCAGACACAGCCCCTCTGAGCTCTGCTGTCTGATTCACCACGGGCGGGTGGGGCTCTGAGAGCTTCATGGGGCCACACAGGGTGGGTCATTCCTGTTCTCATTCTGCTCTTCCTCTGCCTGGAGCAAGAGGTCCATGTCACTCACCGCTTCTCACTGCATCTCAGTTTCTTTCCCTTCCCACCCACGATCATAAAGCAAAGACACGTGTTGGAGATGCTTAGAATTCTACCAGAGGTCTGAGCATGTGCAAAAAAGCATCAGCCTGTCTGGTCGTCAACAAGAGCCTGTCTGCTGAATTCCTCACGCTGAGCACACGACACCCAAGACAACTTCCTTCAAGTTCCCAGGGCTCTTGTCTCTTCTGGATAAAATAAAATTAAAATAAAAAAAAAAAAAAAGCAAAAGACCTGTATTTTCTTCCCAAGTATTACAGATTTTAATAGAACAGAAATGACCTCCTGGAGATTTCTTTTACAATCTTGATACCAACTTCAGAGTTTGAAGACCAAAAAAAAGGTCGATGTTCACAGCAAAACCTAAATTTGTTTGTGCCTGTTGTTTTCTCTAAGTTTCATTGGCTGTTATTATAAAATTAGCAATATAAGTACCAGATTAAAGTCCTAGTGGAGCCTTTGTCTGCAGAGAGTGGCCTGGGGCCTCTCTGGGAAGGCTGGGGTGGCAGAACCAGTTTTTCACTGGCCCCAGAAGTGAGGGGCCAGGCACATATGGTGGCATTTCCTCTGTACTGTTCCAGCATTAAGTACACATGTGGACAGGGCTTTTTCTTTTTTCTCTTTAAATTTACTATTATTTTTAATTTTTTGGCCATGCTGTGGAACATGTGGGATCTTAGTTCCCCAACCAGGGATGGAACACATGCTCCCTGCACTGAAGCACAGAGTCTCAACCACTGGACCACCAGGGAAGTCCCTGGGCTTTTTCAAGAGAGGGAAAAGCATCAAGAGGTGTTTTGTGGGAGCAGGGACTTACCATTGTGAGTTAGTTTTATTTTTTAATCACGCAGAACATCTGCCTGGCTCCCAAGTCCAACTGACAAAACACACTACATTCAGAGACATCAGAGACATCTGGCTTCCAATCTTATCCCTTCCTTTCTGCCCTCCCCACTAACATAATAAGTTCAACTAGTTTTTTATTTATTGTCCCATTTAAAAAAAATATACATAAGCATATATGTGTACACATCCTCACTTATGTTACTGAAGAAGTATGCATATGTGTGTATATGTATACATATATATGTTCTAATCCCCCTGTAGATAAAAGGCAGCATATGATACGCACTGCTCCAGGCCACTGCATACAACAGAACCTTCTGAGATGACGGAGATATTCTGTATCTGCTCTGTCCAACACGGGAGCCACTGGCCACCAGCAGCAATTAAACACTTGAAATATGATTAGTATAATAGGGGAACTGAGTTTTTTTAATTGTATTTCCTTTTAAATCACATAAATGTAAATAGCCACAGGTGGCCAAAGGCTGCTGCACTGGTCAGGAAGCACTCCGCTGTGCAGACGGGTTTGTTTACTCACCAATCCACCACTGAAGGATGTTTAAGCCCTTCCAGCCTTTTGCTGTTATACTCAGTGCTGGAACAAACAGCTAACTGCACAGGCCTATTCATATTTTTAACCAGTGTATCTTTAAATAACAATCTTGATATCAACTTGAAAGACAAAAAAAGATTGTTCTGTTCACAGAGAAACCTCAATTTGTGCCTATTGTTTTCTCTAAGTTTCACAGTCTGTTATTACAAAATTAGCAATTTAAGTGTCAGATCTGTCTTTGGGACAGATATACAGACACGGAATAGCTAGGTCCACAGGTCAATACAACTGAAATTTTGCTGAATATTGCCAAATTCCCCTCCAGAGGTTCTATCATTTGCATTAGGACTTTTAAAAAGCCAATATACCTACTACTTCTCTTCCTGAGAGAATTATTTTTTATGCATAAAGGAACCAGAGACTAATTCTGCAGCTTCTCTCAACTGCTTGACAGAGGCCAGGTAAAAAGAACCAGGAAATGAAACGGCAGACAGAAAGCAGCATGGTGGTGGCCAGGGGCTGGGAGGCAGAGGGAGTGGGAGTCGCTGCTCAATGGGAGCAGAGGTTCCAGTTGCGGAGACAAAGAAGTTCTGAACCTGGATGGTGGTGATGGGAACAGTGGTGATAGTGAATGTCCGTAATACCACTGATTGGTACACTTTAAAAAAGCGGTAAGTTTAGTTACATATATTTTACCACAACTTAAAAAGAAAAAAGATGAAATGGTGAAAGATTTCTGAAATCCTTAGGCTAAAGCATAAAATCAAAAGGAAGGAATGAAAAGCAGCCACACTTACGTCTGGTGGGTAAGGTCTTAAACCACTTCCTAGGCTACTGGTTCTCAACCGGGGACAACTTTGCCCCCCAGAAGACATCTGGCCATGTCTGGAGATTTTTTTTTTTAACTGTAGGAAAATATATAACATACAGATTTGCCATCTTAATAATTTCTAAGTGTATAATTCAGGGGCCTTAATTACATTCACAATATTGTCAACCATCACTACTGTCTGTTTACAAAACTTTTTATCACCTCCTACAGAAACTAACCATCAAAGCAGCAACTCGTTGTTCCCCTGACCCCCTCCCTGGGGGAAACATTTCTGAATGTGAGGACTGCTTTTCGGTGGGGGCCAGTGCTTCTGGCATCCACTGGGTAGAGAGCAGGGATGCTACTCAGCACCCTACCAGGGCACAGGACAATCCTTCAGGACAAAGAGCTATCCTGTCCAAAACGCCAATAGTGGCGAGGTTGAGAAAGCCTGCCCCAGTTGAGACGGGCATCTGCACAGGAACTGATTACACTGCACGGGTTCTACTGCAACTCTGAGGAAGGTTGTGTAAGATCAGGAGGGCCCTAATTTAGATACAGCCACATGCACACGGTGGGGGGGCCTGCGAGATTCCTCAGCTGTACTCCTCCTAGGAGGCGGGACTCTGTCAACACAATGACAGCTTCTTCTAATGCTCAGGTTATCAAAAGGATGCCCAAGGGTGAGGTCATAGCAGAAATGTCCCTCTGGAACAAAAGCACATAGGGAATGGGTGGCTGGTAAGAACAATGGCTCTGGGGAATGCAGGACCACCTAGAAGGGTGAGCTTTGCCTGGGAGCTCCCATCCGGACACTAGGAATATTCCAAGAGCCACAGCAACAGCATACCCCCATGTAAGGGCACACAGCACCTCCAGGCAAAGTCTCCACTTCCCCCTCCTCGCCCTCCCCCCTGATCCATGGGGCCCAGAGCCCAGGCCAACACTGATTCACATGGTAACAAAGACAAAGAAATGAATGACTCATCAACAAATATAGTAGTCCAGGGATACATTCTAGAGTATGTATTTCAGGGGAGATTCTGTACAGAATTCTTCTAAAAGCAAACATCTCAGGTCTCAAACAGTCCAAAGCAAAAAAGTACAAAACAGTATTTCCTACAATTGAGCCCTAGGTCAGCTCGCTGTACTCTGAAGCCAGGCTGTACATAATAAGATGCTGGACCTCACTCAACACAACAGACTCACACTTTGAAAGGTACACAGAAACCTTTCCCAAAAGCGGGACCGGCAGGTTCATAGCCTCGGACCCAGCTACCCTGGGACAAGTCCTTGCTAAGTGGAAAGGCAGGCAGACTCACCTGCTGAATGATCAAGGCTGCAGGTGAGCAGTCTCCGCAATATGTGGTGTGCACTATTTGGTGCCAGACATCCTGCAAGCCTAAACAGCTCAAACTGCAGCTTGAGTCCTGGGTGAGGATGAAACCCATTCCAGAACCATCCGGCGAGGCCGCAGAGCCAGGCTCAGACACCACCGTTCACCATTTGAGCCTGGCTTCTCCTGCCCGTACCCTGACCACTCTGGTCTCCCTCCTGCTAAGGGCAGATCTAGGACTGTTGTGGTCATTTTCCTGTTTCTTTGATATGCAATGTGGAAATTAAAATCCACATCTTGAAAAACCCTTAAAAATGCCAAGACTGTTGAAAGCTGCCAAAGAACCAACACTGCCTCGTGGCAGGGGGGCCCCTGTGCAGTGGTGAGTGGTCAAGAGCCCAAGCTTGGGGGCCAGGTTGACTTGGGTTCACACCCAGCTCCGTCACACACGAACTTAGACGGCAAGCCACTTCACCTCTCTGTGCCTGGTCTCATCTTAGTTGTGGTCTCCTCCTACAGCTGGGAGGAGGATTAAATGAGACAATCCAGGGGAAGGGCTTAGCACAGACACTGACCCACTCAAAGCACTCAATCACACCGTCAAGTGCTTTCACCGTCTGAACAGACACGGAATGGCCTCTCATCTTATCCAGAAACAGCTTGAGACCTGCATCTTCACAGTCCTCGCCATCACAGATCCTGAGCTCCAAAGAATGTGGTCGGAGTGACCCGGCCACTCCTGTGAACGTAACACACACTTCTACCTGGAGCAGCAGCAACAGACCAGCCACCGGATTAGCTCTCTAACACCTGTTCCCTCCATAGATGTCTCTCCAGCTGGGGACAGTGATGGTATCTCTACATGGCACAAGGCAGAGCATGGTGGCTGACGGTGCTTAAGAGATGCTACGCCTTCGTTTGAGTCCTGGCTCTGTCATTCCCTGGCTACATGACCTCAGGGCAAGGGAACTTCTCTATGCCTCAATTTCATCACCTGCAAAATGCAGATCATAATCACACCTACCTTGGCATTACTTGAACAGCGCTTGGCAGAGAAAGCAATGCCTTTCTGTTTTGTTTTGTTTTGAACAAAAGAGATGGTCTCTGAGACCTCGTTTAGGGTGTCTCAGCTCCAACTCATTTCCCCATCCCTACCCTCAGCCTCATTCTCCTCCATATTCTAATTTGGTAGCATTACTGCCCACCCAAGCTAAAAAAATCTCAACTCTTCCCATCCCTTCTCCTTGGCTTTGCCCCCTCTCCTGCCCCCTCCCTCACCACTCTTTTGGTCCATCAAATGACCAAGTCCTGCAGTTCTACCAAAAACTCTTCCCCTGCCCAACCCCCAGCAGTGCCTTAGCACAGACCCTCTTCTCATATATAGATCCCTACAACCCCTCCTTACAACCATCTGACACCAGTCTCACCTCTCTCTAACCCATCCTCCTGCAGGCTCCCACCAGAATCTCAAAGACACCAATCTGATCATGTCCCTCTACTCCCTTTAAACCTTCGATGGCTCCCAATGGTCCTTCTAGTAGTGTGCAAAGCCCTCAACAGTCTGGTCCCATCTCCCCATTTAGCCTTCTCTCCTACCATTAACCTACACATACTCTGTGCTTCAGCTGTGAGGAACATGGCGGCCTCAAAAAAACGCCAAGCGTTTTTCACCATTCTGGGCCGGTCCCTATGTTCTGTTCTGACAAGCCCCACTGCTCCGCTTGGACCCAGCTCCAAGGCCGCCACCCCTCTTAAAGCTTTCTTTCTTCAGCCTGTAGCAACCTCCTTACTGCTTCCTACCAGCCAACTAGCAACTCTCAAGTGCAGGCAAGGGTTCTGTCCTTCACCTGTGGCCCCAGCCCCTGGGGCATAGTGTCTGATATACAGTAGGCACTGAATAAGCAAGCAATCCGGCATATGGAAAAGACACTGAAAACACATCAGATTTAAAGGTACCATACCACCTTTCTAACTTACAACTGTCCAGGTTCCAAATACAGAATCTTGAAGATACAGGGCAGAGAACAAGGCAGGAGGTTCTACCCAGGAAGGCATTACAGAATGCCTACAAGACAAAGGAGTCTGAGCATCAGTCCTGAGCCCCTTCTAAGGCCAGCACTGAGTTGATGGACTGGTCTTAGCTCTAGTGCCCCTTTAGTACTACTGAAAACAGGATGTAAGCAAGTGAAAAAAGTGAAAGTCAAGCCGCTCAGTCGTGTCCAACTCTTTGCGACCCCATGGACTGTAGCCTACGAGGCTTCTTCCATCCATGGGATTTTCCAGGCAAGAGTACTGGAGTGGGTTGCCATTTCCTTCTCCAGGAGATCTTCCCACCCAGGGACTGAACCCAGGTCTCCAGCATTGCAGGCAGACGCCTCACCATCTGAGCTACCAAGGAAGCCCAAATGTAAGTAAGCAAGAGGTTAGGGCAATTCCTCTCTCATAGAGACCCAGTCATTACTTTTCCCAAGTTCCAAGTGCCCAAGTTCTCCCCCTAGAGGTGATCATTGGGAATGCACACTTATTCTAAAAAGGTGCGTTTTTCCATCTTTCCAATCTTCCCACTGAACTCACAAATGTCTGTAGCATCAAAACGACCCTCACCATACTCAGTGCACCGCAGGGATGATAACAGCCTAGGTGGCGCCCATACATCCTCCCACAATGGCAAGGCACTAGCCTACCGGATCCCCTACCCACTGCAAGCCCACCAACAGGCAAAGGGCACTGGGAATCAGAACACTGGTAAGTCAGGACTTGCCCCCAGCTTGCCTACTTCAACCAATCGGATGTACAGATACCATAACCACAGTCAGACACACTCAGCTATAAGCCCTACCACGTCTTACCACGACCTGGAGCTTTACCTGCATTTTCTGTCACAGGCAAACAGCCAGGAAGCTGGGCACTGCCAGTCAGCAAGCAAACTGGCAGTTGATCATGGCTCTGGAGGGAGGTGTCTGCTACACCCTACCAGCCCCCACCACCTTGGGTGCCGCATGCTTTCTCCCTGATCCCTCTGTACCCAGCACCCTGGGAGCAGTCTCATCCGGGCTGGCAGGGAGACAAAATCTCCCACCGCACCCTAATACCTTATCACACTTAAGAGCCAGACAACGGCACCAAAACCCACCGTGGAGAGATGACTTAATGCATGGCTTTCTGCATTTTTTTTTCCAGCCTATGGAAATGCAAACTCCCTGCCCCACCCATTCACTGAAGGTGCAACTTCAACTTCCCCTCCTGGCTGGCAGGAGGGGAAAGGGCCAGGGCTCTTGGCCCCTCTAGTTTGCATCTGCTTTCTACAAGACACGTGGGGGTGACTAGCAATGATAGACTCGAAACTCCCCGCAGCGTCTCTGGGGACAATCTTTCAGGAATTTCCCCCTAGGTTATGCGCTTCTTAGGTCGTACACCTCTTAAGGAACTCCTGAAAGTGGGATCTAGAGCCGGCTGACAGCCAATCTGACAACTGGTTTTTAACTGAAAGCTGGAACGGACAGGATTTCCGGTCACCCTCCCAGGGAATGTAAATGTTAGGAGTTTGAACTTGAGCACAATTCGCATTCCTGGGGATGGAGACTCCTCCCCCTCTCCCTAGCCACGAGTTGCGGACGGGGAGGGGATCGGGGATCCGAGGGGATACACACAGAGTGGGGAGAGTTGGGGACCCCCCGACCAACCGGCCCGAGCTCCTAGCAGACCTGTTTCCCATTTTTTGAAGACGGTGTCCCGTGCGACAGGGAACCGAGGAGACCCGAGGGGCTGGGCCGCGCCGCTCACCTCTCTCGCCGAGCGGAGCTGCTGGCGCAGCGCGTCCTTGCAGCCATAGGGCCCGCCGGCGCCCGCGCAGCGGGGCTGGAAGTGCGCCTCGACGCGCGTGGCCCCGCGGTAGGCGCCCTGATAGAAGGAGGGCCAGCCGAGCTCCAGCAACGGCGGCTCCAGGTCCGACTGCTCGGGGAAGTAGGTGCCGGACGAGCAGTCGTGCGACGAGCCGAAGGAGTCCTCGGCCCCCGCCGCCGCGCCCTCCTCGCCGGGCCGCTCGGCCGCGCGCAGAATGGCGCGCACCTCGTCTGGGTTCAAGAAGCGGCCGAGGCGCTCGCGTCGCAGGAACGCCGAGAAGGCGTCTGGGCCGCCGGCCAGCAGCTCCTCGAGCGCCAAGCGCCGCTCCTCGCTGTACAGTTCGGCCAAGTTGGGCGGCCCACACGGCGACAAGCAGGCGGCGGGCAGTTCGTCCAAGCCATCGTATCTCAGGGCCATGGCGGCGCTCGGACGCTACCCAGCTCGGGCCAGTACGGGCGTGCGGGACGCTTTATAGTCGCCTTTGAATCTAACCAGCCCGCGCCATTGGCCGCCCCGCCCGCCCGGGCTCTCCCATGGCTGACTTCTTCTAACGGCACCGTCCGGACGCAGTGATTGCCTCTACGGCTCCACCACCTAACTTGCTATTGGTGCCCTGCGGCCCGGCCTCTCCCCGAAGCCCCGCCCCTCCCGGGCCATCTTTAGACGGCAATTGAGTCCACGTTCTCGCTCCAGAGTTGCTCGGTGGAATTTAAATCTCGGCTACTTACGTGCCTGCTCCGAGGTGGCATTCCTGCTCTAGCCCTGGGGGGAGCTGAGTGCATCAAGATAGCCGGTGCCAGGCCTAAGTGGCCGTGGTACCCGGGGCGGTGGGACAAGCCGAGAGCCTGGATCGAAACCCGAGAGCCCGGCCCCCGCGCCAGCCTCGCGCGCCCTCTGCCGCCCGCCCCACAGCGCGGCCCTCGCAAGGCGCAAGGAAGTCAGGAATGTGCACACTGAGAGGCCGGAGCCTGCTGGGGCACGCTGACCCACTGACTGCGCCTCCCCACGGCTCACAGAGTTTGAGTGAGGCTCAGCCATGTTGCCTTTATCCCCGGCATTTAAATCATTCATTCGTTGTTCAAAAATACTGGTCCATCATAATAGCTACTCGTCTGATTGCCCTTCAGGGTAGCTAGCTTTCTCTTCTCTCACCTCACCGTTCTCTGCCTGGCGAACCCCTAACCCTGGCTAAACCCCACTCTCCACCTACTTTCCACCTGCACCCGGGCAGACATACAATTCTGGAGAAAAGAAAACACAACGATGTCTGCCAATTGTGCCTGAAATTCATGGTCTCAAGTGGGTCCTTAAGGTTGCCTGCTAGCCTACATTTCCCTACTTCTACCTCTTCCTCTTTCTTACTCTTAAGAGTTTGCCTCCTATTTCACTGAGGAAAATAGTAGCAGTCAGAGAAAATAGTTCCACGTGCTCCCGCCACATCTTCCTACCTGTCTGCATCTCTGCCCACATACTGGGCCTTGTATTACTATGGATAAACTGCCCCTGAGCTTGTCTCTGATACCTTCCGTTTGGGCAATAATCACCACTCCCTCTGCACTAAGCTTATGTCTCTAGCAATTCTCTCCTCGTTCCTGGATCGGTCTCCCCGCTTTACTGTTTCATTCCTATTAGCATACAAATATGAAATATTTTTCATCCTTCCAACAACCCTCTCTTGACCCTACGTCCCTCTAGAGCTTCCTCCCCATCTCTCTCTCTCACTTTTATAGCATAAAGCCTCAAAGGAGTTATCTATACTTGCCATCTCCAGTCTTCCTCCCATTCTGTCTTGAATCCTGTCCAATCAGACTCATTCTTCACTGCTCAACCAAAACCTCTTGTCATGCTCGTCATGAGAGACTTCCCTGGTGGTCCAGTGGTTATGAATCCACCTTCAGTCCCTAGTTGGGGAACCAAGTTGCCACATGCTGCTATAACTAGAGAATTTGTGTACCACAAGGAAAGATCCTGCTAGACACAATTAAGACCCAATGCAGCCAAATTAATTAATTAAAAGATCATCATGAGCTCTACAGTGCTAAATCCAATAGCTAATTTTCATGCCTCATTCCCTTTGTGTGAGAAAACATATGTACAACTGTAAAGTCTTCACAAATGTGAGAGGTTACCACTAGCATTTAAAAACAATATACTTTTCTAATCAATGTATGTCCACTGCTACACAGATATCTCTGTTCATCCTCTCTCTCCCCAAACCCAAATCCTCTCTCTTCACAGACCCTGTTTGTGAAGTTTTCCAAGCCCAAGTGTGGGAACTTCTGTGTGTCCCTGTCCTGGCAGCCAGCATCCAGAAGGTTCCAAGAAGCACCCTTTTTCATCCTCTTCCAAGATACCCACAAATTTCTGTATGTGATGAAAGCAAGGACCACTGTCTGGGGCTGTGTAACCCTAGAGCTTATCAATCTCTCCATTGCCTGAGGTCAGAAGTGAGGATAACCACGGTCTTAGCTGCTGAGTTGTTGTAAAAATGTGAAGCAGTATGTGACTTCCCCACTGTAAACTATATGAGGAGGACAGGGATGGAGTGGGGAGAAGAGGACAGGTCAAGAGAAGAGGGGCAGCCCTGCTATATATGTCATCAGACAAACAAAGTGTGGAGAGAGAATGTTATGGGAGCTATCACAGGGCTCCATGTTAATTTCAAAAGCAACATTTGATAGGATGAAGGTCCTTTCTTATTTTTGCTGCGCTGGGTCTTTGTTGCAGCACGCAGGCTTTCTCAAGTTGTGGTGCAGGGGCTTCTTTTGTTGCACACACAGCATGGGCTTAGCTGCCCTGAGGCACGTGGGATCTTAGTTCCCTGGCCAGGGATCAGACCCGCACCCCCTGGATTGGAAAGCAGATTCCCAACACTGGACCACCAGGGAAGTCCCTGAAGGTAATTTTCAACCACTCTTATTTTCTTGATTTCATCCTGTTTCACCTTCTTGCAGTCTAGAAAGATACCTGCTCCATGGCTGAGCCCTCAGGCCTCCCTGTGATTCAGGGGCCAACCAGGAGAGGCCTCTGTGGTGGGGGCAGGGACAGGGAAGCCTTCCCTGCCATCTATCCCAGGCATCACCTCTTTGTGAATTCAAATCCTTATAGGTCAAGCAAGTTCATAGCAATGACCACAGTCACACCGAGCAGGTGTTATTAAAAGGAATTTAATTCATCTTAATTAAAAACTCTTTAACAGCGAATTCTGTCACAGGCCTTGGCAACTGGAAGCGACTCCAGGGGCAAGCCCCTTTGGGATGCGGTTGAGCCACGGTCTTGAATGGCCCGCCACTGCCACGTGTGGCAAACAGCTTACCTGGAAGTTACTTCAATACAATATCAAAGATCTGCGAGGATTTTTTTTTAAAAAAGGTTTTAAATATATTAGACTCTCTTGATTGCCATTTTTACACAAAGCTGCTGATACAGTATACAGAGATTTAACTTTTTTTTCACATAAAATACATTTTTCTTAAGTGTTCTCTGTACATCAGTGGCTTCTGGTCTGGTGAATTATTGCGGGGGCGCTGGGGATCTGCAGACTTTTCCTGGAGGTGCAGAGCCAGGCCCCGCACCTTGGCACTCACAGTGCCCATGGGAGCAGGCCCTCTGACCAACTGGCCAACAAGAGACTCTTGTCGAGGAGTGCTTCTAGCAAAGGCAGTCACTTCCGCAGAGTCACCCACTGGCCACATGACCCTTGGCTCTTAGGTGCCCTGGGGGAGGGGAGGCTGTCCCCAGGTCACAATAGCAAGAGTTAGAGTCCTTCTAGGTATCCTGTAAGAAGTGCGCTTCTGGAAAGCATCCCAGTATTCTGCTGTGGAAAAGCAAGTGGGAGAGAGAACTCCAGATCAAAAGGTATCTGACACCAATAACCAAAATGGGTCTCATGTTATGACAAGGCCAGCCAACTGGTGGGCAGGTCAGGGGACACACCCTTGTTAACTTTTCTGAGCCTGCTGAGATTGGTCAAACAGTACAGAGCAGTTTCATCAATGCTGCATAATCTGATGGAGAATTACATCCTGAAATCTTCAGAAGACCGAGGCTTAGGGTTCATTCAACTTCCTGGAGCTACTAGCCAGCAGCTCAGTCTCTGGTGGGAGTCACCTATTTTCAGGGTGGGAGCAAGGGCTGGAGCTCACATGGAGCTATGTGGCACATGCTTTAGAAATAGCTTCCTTTAATCTGCCAGGAACTGCCTCCAGACCTGGGTCTAACCAGGAGCTGGGCATCTGGTCAATCTTGCCAGCTTTCTCCGTGGTCCTTGCTCCATATCTGCCAGGAACAGAGGCAGATTTATGAGGAAAGGCTTCGATGTTAAAGGAGAAGCTCCTTTTCCTCCCACTATCCACTGGTGGGGCAGGAGGATTAGGTAATAAATGAGCAAGAGACAATGAGCTGAAGAACCTGAGATGCATTTGGCAGCAAATTCCAGGCTCCTTGTTCTTCCAGACACTGACTTCAAACTGCTGTTAGTGCCCCAAAGATGCTGGCTGGAAGGCAGCTATCCTTGAAAGTTCCAGATAGACTTCAGATGACATCTGCCTGGAACCCAAGACCCAGCATCTCCACCATTTAGTGGCAAATGTTATCCAAGGTGGCCAGGTCAGCAACCTCCAACTAAAGGAATCCACAGTCCAAGGATTCTCAAGAGCAGAAAAGCAAAGGGTTGATGGACCAGGACACAGCTTTTCTGTCTCTGAATCAAATGGGGGTTGCTGGTCCTCCAAGGATGAGAACTGTAAAGAGCAGTGTCCTCACTCCGTCTCATTCCTCCTTTATCCCCAGAGCCTAACACAGTGCCTGGTGAGCCTCAGCTACTCAATAAACTACAGAGTGAGTAACTCAGTGACCTTGGCCCCAGCTTGTCCCTCGACACCGAGGAGGTTCACAGGGAAAGTTCCCCTGGGACTTGATGGGAATGGTTTATCTCTGACTGAAAACATGAGCTAACGCCCAAGAGCCTGCAGTTGGCTCCTGTCAGGCAATCAGCTGGGATTCCCAGCCTTCTGGGTGGGAGACAGTGGCCCAGGAGCAGGAAGCAAGGGAGGAAGGAGGAAATAGCCAGAAGGACTCAGAGGGGGCAATAAATGCCTTCAGCCTCTGAGCAAACAGATCTGAAAACCTGCATGGCTCTCTCCCAGGAGCGTGTGGCTTCCCTCGGGACCTCCCAGCTCATAGCTCAAGAGGAATTCCAGTGTCCGTCTCATCTGAACACTTGTTTTTAAAGCCTAAAGGTATGTGTGTTTTGGATCATCCCTGCCCTGACCAGTCATAGGATGAGATGATAACAGAGCCAGCTCCAGACCCGAGAGATGTGGCAGGCCTCACGCACACCTGTCTGCAGTCACCTGACCTGACTTTCCACTCTACATTGGATCCACCCTGAAACTGGGGTGAGAAGTCTGATGTTGTGACTCTCCCAGCATCCAGGAGCCACCAGGGGCGAAGTGACTCCTGAGGCCCCTGCTCTCCGGTCCAGCTGCCCTGCACCTGGTGAAGCATCAGCCAGAGCCCTTGGGATCCAGCTCTGCCTCTGGGCTACAGGAGCCCTGGGGGCCACAGTGGAGGACTGGGACAAACAGCGGACCCCCTTACTAGCGCTGTGGCACAAGGGGCCCCCACCAGCCCCAACCTCTGGCCAGATGTCTCGCAGGGAGAATTTCTCATAGGTTCAGAAAGAAAAGGGTTAAAGGGAACCCAGATTTGTCCCCCAAATTTCCCAATCTGGACCTCAGGGGCCTCCTTCAGAGCTCTAAAGAGGTAGTTTTAGGACAAGTAAAAGGCGCACGGAGCAGGAAACAGACCTGCAGCTAGTTAGTTACACCAGTAGGTTTTGGCCAAGCCCGTGGACAGCGTCCAACTCATGGGCAACAATTTCAAAGGGCTCATGAGAGGACACAGTGGGGAGGAGGCAGACATCCTGTCCCTCGTAGTCTTCCCTCCCCAGCATCAGAAAGATTGGGGCCATGAAACTGTAAAGCTGGCACAAGACCCAACTCCAGCACCACCACTTGAATGCAGTGCACGACGCTGGAGCACAGATGGGCCCCTCAGATCTGCAGGCTTGGGCCGGAGCAGGACAGCAGCCCCTGGGCCAGACAGGCGCTCACAAGAGCCAGTCTGCAAACCCACGTCACCCGGCATCCCTAAAAAAGCAAAGCTGGGCCGGGAGTCCTGAACATTCACTCTGGGAGAGGTGGGGGCCACAGCAGCCCCCCACTGCTCACTCTGATAGTTCGGTCTGAGGAGGACTGGGTGAGACAGGCTGGACTGAAACCATCTGACCAGTCACAAAGCTCGGCCAGGGCGCTGGGCTCTGTCATGCTGAACAGAAATGTCTGCAAAAATTAAAAACATGAACTCACCTCTCTCCCTGGAAAAGCCCTTCCAACTGAAGCTTCTCCCTTAGCTTCCCTTTTTTTCAATACCAGTCAGTAAAACCTAGTGATCATGATACTGTTCTGTGAAAGAAAGCTAATTCAGCGATCCTCCTCCCCAACCTGGAGTTTTACAGTCTAAAAGAATTATTTTATCCAACACACTTTTGAAAATGCTACCTTTGTCCCCTCTCCTCGCCACATTTTGAAGCTTCCATCCAAGAGCAAAATAGATCTGGATTATTCCAGGTGCAGAATTACCTGGTGTTCCACCTTGGCCCCTGGTGCTCACACAGCTGGCTCTGGGCATGGGCAAGGCTGTGGGGAGCAGGTCTACACCCATCTCATCCACCTGCTGTGGGTGCATCAAAGTGAAAGTGTTGGTCGCTCAGTTGTGTCTGACTTTTTGTGACCCCATGAACTTCAGCCCACCAAGCTCCTCTGTCCATGGAATTCTCCAGGCAAGAATACTGGAGTGGGTTGCCATTCCCTTCTCTGGGGAATCTTTTGGACCCTGGGATCGAACCCTCATCTCCTGCATTGCAGGCAGATTCTTTATCATAACTCCCTCTAAACACAGAGAAGACCTCCTGCTCCCACCAGATGGAGATGACAATACCAAGTGGTCTCAGGACTCCAGGCAAGATGACGGGTCTCAGGTTAGCAGGCTCCCTCCCCTGCTAAAGCCACGTTGGCAGTGGTGACAAAACTCTGAATCTTAACCTCCGTCCTCTTAGGAAGAGCTCACAAATTTTCAGTCCCACCTGCTTCCCATGAGCCCAGCTGTGTCATCCCTACACAGGTTGACTGAGTGTGAGAGTGTGTGTGTGTGTGTTGATATGTGACATGTGAGTACTGGTCCAGAGAAGCCTTGACCAACAACAGAACTGGAATCCCAGCTCGCCCTCCCAAAATCTGACAGCAGGGTGAGACAGGAAGCCACGATAGGCCTTGTTTTTTGACAGCAGACGATGCGGCAAAAAGCAGAACCATGGGAAGTGGTGATGCTATGGGCAGCTGGCTGAGAGGTGGGTTCTGAGTTCCTCTGGAACACAGAGCCCACCTCCCCCTTCCCGCCCCAGCTGCCCCCACCCAGCCAGGGCTGCTGAACTGGCCTGGATTCCAGGGTCCCTCTCCCCACGCATCTCTCTCCTCCATCCCACAGAGACTAGGAGATGCGGCAGCAGCCATGGACCTTCTCCTCCATCTCCTCTATGGGGGCCTTGAACTTCAGGAGTGGGGGGTCTCCACTGGTGACCGTGTAATACACCGAGGTCCCGTTGCTACTGTATGGAGAAGTTCTGCTCCGATCAAGGGGGCCTTGCCTTCACTGCTGCCCTCGCCCGTCCTGGACATGCCGCTGCCCAGGTGGGTGCTCAGGAAGGGGTGGCTGAGCAGCTTGGCCGCAGCCCGCTGCCTCTTCAGCTCCAGAAGCGTCTGGGGGCTCTGTTCCTTGTAGCCACTCCAGGACGGGGTGGCATCGGCCACGCCAGGGTTGCCATAGGCCATGCTGTAGTCGGGCACCTCGTGCACTTTCCAGACATCCCCGTTGGACAGCGCATACTGGTAGGTGCTGACCGGAGCCCGGAGGCCATTCTCAACAGGCACGTCCATGTCGCTGCGTGGGATCTTGGTGGGAAATTCGGAGAGCAGCACGGGCTTCTCCAGCCTGGGGTTCTGAGGGTAAGAAGGACATCATCATCAGCCGGCTGCGGGATCTGAACCCCACCCCTGCTTGTGCCTCTCCTGAGGGCGTGATTGCTTGAACCCGTCCTCTTCCATTTTCCCTACCTGGGTAATAAGACCTCTGTTTTCCTTTGGGGAATCTCACCAGTCGTGGGTTTTGATAGACCCGACTGACTCCCATCTTTGCTCCGGGAGGTAAACCATGACCCCAGGACCTGGCCAATCAATAAACTCACTATTGGAATTGGTTCAGGAGTGGGTTCAGAAACTGGTTCCATGAAACTCAACCCTGGGACTTACTGCTAGAAAAATTGGGGAGGAGCAGCTCTGTTTCTGTAGGAACTGCAGGGGTGAGAATCATAAATGGGGAGAGAGCGCATCAAAAGGTCTGCTTGGCTGTGAAACCAACATTAAGGAAGAGAGACGACAGAGACACTGCACCCTCATGATACGTTCTTTTTTCTTTTTTTAGATTTTTTGATGTGGACCATTTAAAAGTCTCTACTGCATTTATTACAACATTGCTTCTATGTTTTAGATTTTTGGCCTCGAGGCATGTGGGATCTTATCTCCCTGAACAGGGATTGAACCTGCACCCCTTGCATTGGAAGGTGAAGGCTGAACCACTGAACTGCCAGGGAGTCCCCTGATGGTATGTTCTGAGCCCCCAGATCCAGTTGGCCCAGACTTTCCAGTGACCCAGCCCAGTGCATTCTTTTTGTGTCTGTAAGTCAATCTTGGTTGGGCTTTTTGGTCACTGAGAATCCTCTCCCTATACTCCTGGGATATCTCTGCTCCAAATGGGAGAGGTTCTTACTCAGAGATCTTTTACACCTAGCAATCCCTGGGTAATAAGAGCTTTAAAAGGAGCTGCTACCTAGAAACTCTAAGGAAAAGGTGGATACATTGACATTAACAAAAATATAAAGCATACCAAAAATCACTATAAACAAGGTTAAAAGACACACAAAAAACTTTTTTTTTTGACCACACAACAGCACATGGGATCTTAGTTCCCCAGTCCCTGCCCCCTGCAGTGGAAGCACAGAGTCTAAGACACTGGACCCCAGGGAAGCCCCCCCACTGATCTTTCTGTAACCCTAAAACCACTCAAAAAATAAAGCCTGTTTGTTAATAAATAAACAAATACAATGCCTGAGTCCAAAGCCTGGAGACTGATTTAATCAACTGAGATTACTGTCCGGACATGAGGTTTTTTAAAAACAAAAAGAAAACACCTCCCCAAGGTGATGTGCTTGTACAGTTTAGATCGTGAACCACTGGTTGAAGAGACAGAGTTGTCTTATCACAGCTGTGCCTGCTATCAGGGAGTCAGCTCTGCCAAAAGTGGGCACCACAGCCAGCCTTAGGGGCTATCAGTGCAGAGTCCTGTCAGAAATCTGACTTGGGAGTCAGGCTGAGCAAACACATCCTTAGATCAGTGGTTCTCAAATTCTTGCATGCATCCGAATCCTCTGGAGGGCTAGTTAAAACACAGAGTGCTGAGTCCCAGCCCCAGGGTTTATGATTCAGTCCATCTCGTGGGGGGCCTGAGAACCTGCATTTCCCTTTTCATTGGAGGATAATTGCTTTACTGTGTTGCGTTGGTTTCTGCCAAACATCAACATGAATCAGCCATAGGTATGCATATAGCCCCCCCCTT
>SJXQ01008220.1:578805-660379 GCA_006408695.1 Aepyceros melampus
CAGGTTGAGCTGGGCTTCCCTGGTGGCTCAGACAATAAAGAATCTGCCTGCAATGCGGGAGACCTGGGTTCAAACCTTGTGTTGGGAAGATCCCCTGGAGGAGGGCATGGCAACCCACTCTGGTATTCTTGCCTGAAGAATCCCCACGGACAGAGGAGCCTGGAGGGCTGTACAGTCCATGGGGTCCCAAAGAGTTGAACACGACTAAAGTGACTAAGCACACACTCATATCTGTAGGATAGAAGGGCTGCCTGGAAAAGGGAACGTAGGAGCTTTCTGGGGTGACAGAAATGCGTGTATGCATTGGAAAGAGGTCATTGACAAATTCATTTAAGATTTCTGTAGGTTATACAAGTTACACCTCAATCACAAAGAAAAGATAATTAAAGCATTTTGGGGAAGCATCTGAAATGTAATTTGATTTCAATCTACAACTCTTCTTTCCTAACCCCCAAGCTTAGGTGGGAAGGGGTAGAACAAAAGCTCCGAGTATGCAGGCTCCATCCCAGTCAGCGTTTCAGTGGGGATTCTCTCTTTTTAAAAAAACATTTGGAATCAAATCTTTTTTCTTTTTACATTTATTTGACTGTGCTGGGTCTGTAGCTGTGGTTTATCCCCTGATTAGGGATCAAACCCAGGTCCCTTGCACTGGGAGCGAGGAGTCTTAGCCCTTGGGCCACTAGGGAAGTCTCTCTTTTTGTTTTTTGTTTTTATTCTTTTTATTTTATATTGGAGTATGTTGATTAACAATATTGTGATAGTTTCAGGGGGGTGGCAAAGGAACTCAGCTGGACATATACGTGGATCTATTCTCCCCAAAACTCCTCTCACAATGGAGATTCTTTGGAGCAGATGCCTTCACTCCTGCCAGCAAGACAAGCCCTCGCATGACCTCCTTGTTCACGCAGGGAAGCAGGGTCCCACTGAGACATTTTGCATCCCTCTAAGCAACACTGGCAGAGAAGGCAATGGCAACCCACTCCAGTACTCTTGCCTGGAAAACCCCATGGATGGAGGAGCCTGGTAGGCTGCAGTCCAAGGGGTCGCTAAGAGTTGGGCACTACTGAGCAACTTCATTTTCACTTTTCACTTTCATGCATTGGAGAAGGAAATGGCAACCCACTCCAGTGTTCCTGCCTGGAGAATCCCAGGGACGGGGGAGCCTGGTGGGCTGTCACCTATGGGGTCGCACAGAGTCGGACACGACTGAAGTGACTTAGCAGCAGCAGCAAGCGACACTGGCTAGAAATGTTTCAGCTGCTCTTTGTGTGATGGTAGAACCACAAAGGTACACCACTGCTGGTATGGTCAGCCCCTTCCTCCTTGTGCCCAGTAGTTCTGCTCTGGCCCCAAACTTGCATACTCCACTCAGCAAGACTGCAGCCAGGCATGGGCCTGAATGCATCGGTACTGAGTCAAATAGTGTCCCCCCAAAACTCACATCCACCCCACATCTCTGAGTGTGACCCTATTTGGAAGTAGGGTCTTCACACATGTAATCAGTTACATTAAGATGAGGTCACACTGGACGAGGGTGGGCCCTAACCCAATGACTGTTGTCTTTCTAAAAGAAAATAGAGACACAGACCCATACACAATGAAGGCCACATGGAGACAGAGGCAGAGATTGGAGGCACGCTAGCAAAAAGCCAAGGAATGCCCGAGATGTCAGAAGCTAGGAGACAGACATGGAACAGAGTCCCCTTCCGATATCCAGATGGAACCAAGCCTGTAGACACCTTGAGTTTTAGACTTCTGGCTCCAGAACTGGGAGAAAAGACATTCTCTTGCTTCAGGCCACCTAGTTTGCGGTAATTCATTACAACAGTGCTCAGAAAACAATACAGCATCTTAGGAAAGCGGTTTAATGCCCAGACCATTATCTACTCCTAGGGCCAGCTTCTTAGATGTTCTGCCAGCCCCTATACTTTTCAAACATTTTCTTCCAACCCGATATCTCAACACAATTCTCAATATCTTGTTAGGTTCCCCCTAAAAAAGTTTTAACACCCTTCTCTCCCAGAGTGGCCGCCCTACTGAACCTTCTCCTCTGGGAAGCCAGAACAAAATCTCTCTTCTGCTAGAGCTCAAGCAGGCACATGGTGATCACTCACTCCCTGGCAGTTATGAGCTCCTACTGTGTGCCAATCACCCAGCTCTGACGTGAACACATCCTACACTTGCCTCAATAACCATGGTAGGCACCCTCCTCAGACAAGATCCAGCTGGTTTAAGGGCGATGGCCAGTTGACCTCCCTCCGAAGGCTCTGAGATAAAGAAGCAACGCCAGACTGGGGTTCCATCTGTTCCCCTCCCACGGCAGTGGTTACTGGGGCTGGGTGGGAGGCAAGCTCTCACCGGGTCCTTATTCTCTTGGTCTGTCCTGGTCTCCCTGATGTCCCCGTTGTAGGTGGAGTTCCGCTGATCCTCGGATGCACTCCGCTGCTGCCAGAGTATAGCCTCTCCCTCATACTCCTTCCTGTACAGGTTGGTCCTGTCGGACAGGCTGGCTCGACGTACCACCTTCCTAAGGGGAGAGGGGGGTACTGGGAGGCTGCTTCCAGGCTCCAGGAGCAGGCGCATCCTTGGGCGCCCCCGGCTGTCCCGCCCCCAGCTCACCCTCGGCTGCCCGCGCTGGACGTCCTCCTGCTCAAAGACGACTTATGCCTCAGCTGCGACTTCATGATTACGTCGTGTTTGTGTTTCAGCTCCAACAGCAGGACTTTGAACTCCTCCTCTTCACACAGGTCTGAAAGGGCGGAGGAGCCCATGGTAGGGGGCAAGAAGGGGCTGGTGATCCCCGAGGCCCCCCAAGACCCACTGAAAATTCACATCTTCTGGCGTGTGGGTAGAGGGGAGAAAGCAGTGCCAGCCTTATTTCCTGGGCTACAGCCCAATCCTTAGAGGAGTGTAGAGGAAGAAACCCCAGGTCCCATGCACAGTCCCAATTCACACGTATGACTGAAGGATTCATACACTTTGATCGCTTCCAAGAGGAGTCATCAATTCTCCCCTGATAGAAAATATATCAAGAGAAACCAGAAGGTACCCCACAGAGCCCAAGCAAGACATTATGAAAAGAGCCTGAAATCATATATCCCCACCCACTCAATCCCTCTCATCCTTACGTTCATCTACCTATTTGCTGAACCGTAGGTTCATCCTCTGCCCACCCATTCTCTTATTCATTCATACATACATTCACCCACTTATCCATCCATTAATCTACCACCCATTAATTTATTCACCAAACTACCCATCTACCATCTATCCAACCATATATTCAACCATTTACCCTCCACTCATCAAAAAAATCAATGAGTGCAGGTGTGGTCCTTCTGAACTTACCAATTGGCATCTCATCCATGGACGTCCTAGCACTGAGACTGGCCCCATGGGACACCAACAGCTCTGCCATCTGCATCTGAAACACAGGAAGAAGCCCGGGTTCCCCCCTGCCCATAGCTGAGAAAGCCTAGGAGTTGGAGAGAGTGAGAGTTCAAAGCTTCTTAGGATGTGATCCAAAGAATGGTAGGGCAAAGCTGAGTCCCAAGGAAGGCTCTGCTCCCTAAAGCCAGGAACTCCGGCAAATGCAATGGGCTTGACACCTCCTCCAGCATGACTCAGCCATACCGAGGGATAGAAGGAGTCAGCTATCACTCCAGAGCTGTCAAGTGTTTAGAGGAATGGCGTAAGCTACAGAGATTTCTATCTTGGAAGCAAGTGGAAAAACTCAAGACAAAAAAGTGGGAAATTTTCTAATTTGGCAAATTGGATTGTCATCTTGTTAGGACACAACTTGACATCCTTTCTGTAAACTCTGTAGGTCTTTTCACATCCTACATGCTAGCTGTAGTCAACACCCTAAATGGGTCGGGTGTTTTCTGAACCAACTCCCAGCCCAAAGGTCAGCAGGTTGGCCATAAGCTGGCCTCTCTCATAGCACTGTGGGTGACAACTACCTGTCCCCAGAAGGCAGCCGCGTGCAGGGGCTCCCAGCCATCCCAGTCCTTCACATCCACGCGTACACCATGGTCCAGGAGGAGCTCAGCTGCCCGCAGGTATCCGTTGGCTCCAGCTATGTGCAGCTGAAGGAGAGGAAAGGGGTCAGCACTCCCCATGGGGGCTGGCCCCTCATTTGGAAGCAGGATAGCCCATTCCCCGGCCCAAGGCCCAGATCATACTTGGGGCCAGTAGAATGGAATAGAAGGAGGTGAAGATAACAGCTACGTTACAGAGCGTTAGTAAGTCTGCAGTATGGAACTAGAAGGTAAGGGAGAAGGGGCTTCTCTTCTGTCTTCAAGCCTCTGTCGTTAAGGCATCAGCATTTATTGAGTGCATACTATGCACTGAGCCCTATAGATGGGGTCTCAGAGGTCCAACAGAACACAGCCCTGATGGCCAGACGCCTAGTCATCCAGGGGTCAGGTTGCTATAAGTTTCTGGCAAACAGAGGTTTTGGGGGTTTTTTCTTTTTTTTAATTTTCAGAAAAAAAAACAAACAAAAAAAGGATGTGATCGGGAACAGGCACACGTGAAAACTGGTATCACTATCTGATTTATAAATGTTTGATGCTTGCCAACTATTAAGAATGACGCACAGCCGGCCAGACATTAAAAACTGTAGGGCCACGTACATAGCTGGGAATAAAAAGTTATGACTGGGAGAGTGATATTGGTGGGTTTTTTGATTTTTTGTTTTACTTAAGTATAGTTGATTTACAATGTTTCAGGTATACAGCAAAGCAATTTAGTTATTCATCTGCATATATTTTTTCCCAGATTTCCTCTCCCATTACAGAGGATTACAACTATAATTACACTGATGTAGTTCTCTGTGCTACACAGTAAGACCTTGTTATTTATTACATAAATAGAAGTGATCATGTTAATAATAATAATGCGTTCATCACCAGACTCTATTGAGAGTTTACAGGCTCTGTGCTGAGCAGCTACATGCAGAATCTCATTTAGTCCTCCCAACAGCCCCCTGGGGAAGATACACCTCCCTGCTTCACTGGGAAGAACTGAGACCTAGTGTGTGCCCAGCCATGTGAGTGAAGCCGCTCTGAGGCCAGCCCAAGAGGAGCAGACCCCTGTGTCTACAGGGCTGAGCCACAGACCCAGAGGAGCCCCATCCAGGGTGGGCAGTGTCCTGGCACAGCCTGGCCATAACTTCGTCCTGTCTTCATGCAGCATCCAATCCAACTACCTGACTCAACTCTTGAGTGCTGGGCTAAGCAGGGACCCCTTCCTTAGAAAAGAGCATGAGGCACAAAAGCCTAAAAAAGAGAACTCCTTCCACTGCTGGATATATATCCAAAGAAAATGAAAACACTAATTCAAAAAGATATAGGCACCCCAATGTTCATAGCAGCATCATTTACAATTGTCAAGATGTGGAAGCAACCTGAGTGTCTGTCAACAGATGAATGGATAAAGAAGGTGTGGTATATACAAACAATGGAATACTACTCAGCCATATAAAAGGATGAAATAATGGCATTTGCAGCAACATACGTGGACCAAGAGGGCCTTATGCTTCATGAAAGAAGACAAAGACAAATACTCTATGTTATCACTTATATGTGAATTTAAAAAATAAACGAATGTATGTAACAAAACAGAAACAGACTCACTAATAGAGAGAGGGTAGGGGGAGGGGAAAGATAGGGTTAGAGGACTGAGAAACACAAACTACTATGTATAAAACAAATAAGCAAAGCATATTGTACAGCACAAGGAAATATAGCCATTATCTTGTAATAATTTTTAATGGAGTATAATCTATAAAAAATATTGAATCACTCGACTCTTAGAGACCCCATGGACTGTAGCCCACAAGGCTCTCCATCCATGGGATTTCCAGGCAAGAGTACTGGAGTGGGGTGCCATTGCCTTCTCCGAGTGTTATACATCTGAAACTAGTATATTATAAAGCAACTATATGTCACTGAAATAAACAAATAATCAATTTTAAAAGTTTTATTTTAAAAAAAAGAAAGGGGGATGAGGCAGAAAGTGGGACTTAGGAACGGGGTGGGAGAAGTCCAATGATCACATCTGGGCTACCAGATCAGGCCTGAGGGGCAGTGAGGGAACTTGGTACTGCTGAGCCCTACCTGAAAAGCTGAAGATTCTGAGACCCTGAGTGCTCACAATCACATGGACCCCAAGCCTAGGACAGAATGGGCCCAGCCATGGGCAAGGTTGAGGGGGGCTTCCAAGGACATGTTCTAGTTCTCAGTTTAGAGGCTGCAGAAGCAGACTTCCCCAATACTGAGCTGTATCACGCTATGAAGGCCTATGAAGAAAGATCAAGAAGGTTTCACTGACACTTGAATTGAAACAGTGAGTGAAGCTAATGAGGCAGATAGAGAGAGAGACGATTCCATCATTCTCTGTCTCTAATGTCTAGTAAAGTATGTGGCACAGAGGATGTGTATGTTGACAGGATGGATGAGTGAACCAATGGATGGATGGGTGGACCAATGAATGGATGGGTGGACCGATGAATGGATGGGTGAACTGACAGATGGATGAGTGGACCGATGAATGGACGGGTGAACCAATGGATGGATGGGTGGACTGATGAATGGATGGGTGAACCGATGGATGGATGGGTGAACCAGTGAATGGATGGGTGAACCAATGGATGGATGGGTGGACCAATGAATGGATGGGTGAACCGATGGATGGATGGGTGGACCAATGAATGGATGGGTGGACCAATGGATGGATGGGTGGACCAATAAATGGATGGGTGAACCAATGGATGGATGGGTGGACCGATGCATAGATGGGTGGACCAATGGATGAATGAGTGAACCAATGGATGGGTGGGTGAACCAAAGAATGGATGGGTGAACTATGGATGGATGGGTGGACCAATGAATGGATGGGTGAACCAGAGAATGGATGGGTGAACTGATGGATGGATGGGTGGACCAATGAATGGATGGGTGGACCAATGGATGGATGGGTGGACCAATGAATGGATGGGTGGACCGATGAATGGATGGGTGAACTGACAGATGGATGAGTGGACCGATGAATGGACGGGTGAACCAATGGATGGATGGGTGGACTGATGAATGGATGGGTGAACCGATGGATGGATGGGTGAACCAGTGAATGGATGGGTGAACCAATGGATGGATGGGTGGACCAATGAATGGATGGGTGAACCGATGGATGGATGGGTGGACCAATGAATGGATGGGTGAACCAATGGATGGATGGGTGGACCAATGAATGGATGGGTGAACCGATGGATGGATGGGTGGACCAATGAATGGATGGGTGAACCAATGGATGGATGGGTGGACCAATGAATGGATGGGTGAACCGATGGATGGATGGGTGGACCAATGAATGGATGGGTGAACCAATGGATGGATGGGTGGACCAATGAATGGATGGGTGAACCGATGGATGGATGGGTGGACCAATGAATGGATGGGTGAACCAATGGATGGATGGGTGGACCAATGAATGGATGGGTGAACCGATGGATGGATGGGTGGACCAATGAATGGATGGGTGAACCAATGGATGGATGGGTGGACCAATGAATGGATGGGTGAACCGATGGATGGATGGGTGGACCAATGAATGGATGGGTGAACCAATGGATGGATGGGTGGACCAATGAATGGATGGGTGAACCGATGGATGGATGGGTGGACCAATGAATGGATGGGTGAACCAATGGATGGATGGGTGGACCAATGAATGGATGGGTGAACCAATGGATGGATGGGTGGACCGATGAATGGATGGGTGGACCGATGGATGGATGGGTGAACCAATGGATGGGTGGGTGAACCAAAGAATGGATGGGTGAACCAAAGAGTGGATGGGTGGACCGATGGATGGATGGGTGAACCAAAGATGGATGGGTGAACCAAAGAATGGATGGGTGAACCGATGGATGGATGGGTGGACTGATGAATGGATGGGTGAACTGATGGATGGATGGGTGAACCGATGGATGCATGGGTGAACCAAAGAATGGATGGGTGGACCAATGGATGGATGGGTGAACTAATGGATAGATGCATGGACCAATGAATGGGTGGGTGAACTGATGGATGGATGGGTGGACCAATGGATGGATGGGTGAACCAATGGATGGGTGGGTGAACCAAAGAATGGATGGGTGGACCAATGGATGGATGGGTGAACCAATGGATGGATGGGTGAACCAAAGAGTGGATGGGTGAACCAAAGAGTGGATGAGTGGACCAATGGATGGATGAGTGGACCAATGGATGGATAGGTGAGCTAATGGATGGATGGGTGAACTAATGGATGGATGGGAGGACCAATGGATGGATGGGAGGACCAATGGATGGATGGGAGGACCAATGGATGGATGGGAGGACCAATGGATGGATGCATGAACCAAAGATGGATGGGTAAACCAAAGATGGATGGGTCCCTGAGGTGTCTGGGCTCTGAAGTCAGGGAACCAGAAGAGAGGCTGTTGCAGCAACATCAAGGACAGACAATAAAACAAGGCACTGAGGTGGGAGAGGGTAGACTAAGGCAGGAGAATGAACAGTGCAAAGCAAGATGGCCTGGATGAGTGGATGAATGTGGTACTCGTCTTGAAGCAGGAAACCTCGTGGGAGGAGGTGGAAATAATAAACTCAGAATGGACACCTGTAGCGTGGGGTAAAGGAGAAGCTTGGAGACAAAGAGGTGAACGGCAGAGCCAAGCCTCCCCAACCCACAGCTCCCAGCTCCCAGCCCCAGCTTCTCAAAGCAGCTGATCCCTGCTCTGCTAACTCTCCACATTCCAGGGGGAATCCTGTCCTCAAAAGGGGGAGGAAGTCCAAGGCTACAGACAGGCCTCCACTGTGTGGGCTCGGCCTCCACCCAGTGCTGGCCTCGTTCAGCTCCAGCCGGCTGAGCTCTGGTCCTGACGCCCAGCCCAACCCAGCCTGGCCCCTCCTCACCAGTGTGGCTCCCTGGGCATCTACCCAGTCAAGGTCCTGGCCGGCTGCGATCATACAGTGAATGTCCGAAATCATCTGCTGCTCGGGAGCTGCCCGCATCTCGTTGATTTTCTCCTGGGTGATGCCTGCAGTGGGGGAGAGGGGGACTAAGTCAGCATTCCCAGGCAGAGAACCCATGGCGGAGGGGAGGGAGGGCAGAGCGGGGAGGTATGACTCCTCTTTCCTAGGGTCTGCCAGTCAAGGGGGTGAACAGACGTGCTCAGAGATCATTTCTCCCAGGCCCCGTGAAAACGAAGATCACGTGTTGGGCCACGAACAAGAGCCTGGAATCCAGTTGGTGCTGTATTAATGTCAATGACTACATACACAGCTCTTCTACCTGGCAGTCCCGACCACCCACCTACCCACCTCCAGCTGCTCAAATTCCTGGCTCCATCTCATCCTTTAGGTCCAGCCTGGATCACCTCCTCAGCTGGCCTCCCCTGCCCACTCTATCTGACCAGGTCTCTGTTCATTTCTTCCACTTCATCCATAGCTGTGTTTGCAGCACCAGGCATGCTCAGTGAATCTCTATTACGGCCACGACTGAATTACTGAACATATCACTTCTGAATGGAGAGCTGAATAAATCGAGGTGGAGGGACTCAGAAACACATTTTCAAGCCTGAATCTCTGGCTAAAATTTAAGTGTTACTGGCAGCTACTAAGGAGAGAGTGATTTGCTCTGAAAAAAGGTCAATGAGAGCAAGCATTCTTGGATAGAGCTCAGGCGAGGTCTGTAAACTTGAAGGGAGAAAAAGAATGATCTATTTTCACTAATTTTTTTATTTGTTTGTTTCTTTTTGGCTGTGCTGAGTCTTTGTTGCTGTGTGTGGGCTTTCTCTAGTTGCGGCGAGTGGGATCTACTCTCTAGTTTCGGTGTCTAAACTTCTCAATGTGATGACTTCTTGTGTTGGGGAGCAGGGGCTCTGGTCACACATGCTTAGTTGTTCAGAGGCATGTGGAATCCTCCTAGACCAGGGATCAAATCCACGTCCCTGCCTGCCAATGCATTCTTGGATTCTTATATACTGGACCACCAAAGAAGTCTTATTTTCACTAACTTTTCAATGAGATATAGCATTTCCTTCTAGTCTAAATTCATAGTAGAATTGGCAGTGCCCATGACTTTGTCACCAACAGAAACTATAGGTATTTTCACACCATGTTATCTTATTGTTTCATGAATCAATGAAGTTTCTATATTATACATTTAAAAGTATTTGAGGAGCCCTACTTTAATAGCAGTGGTTTCCTTTATAATCCTACGGCTTTGATAAATGCACTTAAAAATACAGAAGGGGTGGGTCCATAGATTCACCAGACTGGCACAAAAATTATTAGGAAGTTCTACAGAAAGTGGACAGGGAAAGCTCCAGGGCCAGGGAATGGGCAGGCCAAAAGGGAGGTTCCTGCAGCCATCTGGGCAGAAACACAAGATGAGGGGAGGACCTCAGACTGCAGTCCAGGGTCTGGATTTGAGATATATTTCTAAAGAGGAGGCCTTTCAGGAGCATGTACTGGGGTGGTGGGGGCGGGCTGCATTTGTTTCCTCTCTGAAGCTCATTTGTGAGCTGAGAACAGCCCACATCTTGTTTATCCGGGGTCCCTGGCAGCCCAAGTGGTGCCTGGCACAGAGCAGGCAGCCGTGAATGTTCTTGACTTCGTATTTTCCCAAATGGGAATATATCTTTATTGTGGATGTTTTGAATTGAACTGTCACAGCTGCTAAGAGACGGGGCCAGCTGAGGCTGCCCATGCATGTGGGTGACACAGAAGACAGCCACGCCCCTCCTTGTGCGCAGCTCGTTTTCCAGGCTTGTTCTGTATTCGCATCTTGTCCGTCACATGGGTAACAACCTTCGTGGGGTCCCATCCCAGGTCCTGAGCACTAAGCGATGGGCACGCCTCTGGGTAACTTGTTCACCTGCACTGATCTGAGAGATGCTTGCCACACCCCACACCCAGCCCACTGCACAGCCGGCAGCCCTGCCCTTACCCTGGTACGCCATGCACGTCTCGATGACATCCAGGGTGGGCTCATCCTCACAGAGGTCATAGGGCATGTTTCCATCGGAGTTGACAGCGAGCAAGTCGGCTCCACTGCAGAGAGAGGACCAGGGTGAGGGCCAGGAACGTGCAGAGGGTTGGTCTGACTGCCTCTACTGTCCAGCCTCTCACCCACACCCCGCTGTGCACCCCAACACCCACAGCCCACCCATGGTGCAGCCCAGTAAGGACTGCATCTCCAGGATCTCAGGGGGCCTGGGAGGGAAGGGGCCACAGTCCCAGGAGAGCTGTGCCACTTTCCCCAGCTTCCTCCTCTGCTGAACCAGCAGGTGGGCACTTGAGGATAGATGTCAAATAAGAAAAGACAAAATTAATGGTGGTAGCACCACTTCCCAAGCATCTGCTATGAGCCAGGCTTGATCTAAGCCCTTTACATCATCTGATATAATCCTCATAATAGTCTTCTTGGTTCAGTATTATTGGACCCATCTCACTCAAGGGACAACAAGATTCAGACAGGGTCAGTTACTTGTCTGAGGTCACACCGCTAGGATGTGAGAAGTTCAAGACGGAAACCCGGCTTTTTCATGGGCCAGCTCTCTTTACTTTTCCCTGTCCTATTTCAATATTAGACCAAGTGCAGAAATACCCAAGGATACCCCCAATTCCTCCTCTAAGTCCCTGCTCCAAAGGCAAACCAGGATTGGGCAGGAGAGAGCCTTGGGACCCCGTGGGAGAATTCCCCTTTGGGGCCAGTGGCTCCCAAATGCATGGTCCTGGGCTGCCCTGTGGCAGAATCACTCAGACGCCACTGAAATAAAATGCAGCTTCCCGGGCTCCACTCTAGACCTCCTGAAACAGAGTCTCTCAAGAGGATGGGGCGGGGTTGAGGATTACACATTTTAAACCCATGATTCTGGTACAGACTGGCGCTGGGGATTGGTACCATGCTGGTATCCTCTCCCTTTCCTCTCGCCTCACCTCTGATTGAGTGGTGGCCATCTGATGCCCCTGCAGACTTAGCCACACCCAGGTGTTCATCAGAGGTGTGGGCACAGGCCACCTGCCAGTCCTCTGGCCTAACAACCCTCCCTGGGACCTCTCTGAGCTCCTGTGTGTTCTTGGGTAAGCTAATCCACCTCTCTGAGCCAGGAAAGCATCTCTGTCACCCGAGTAGCCACCCGATGGGCCCTGGCTGCTCTGCTGAGACCTCCGCCAAAGGCCACTTGCCCTTGGCTGCTACACCTGAATCCCTGTGCTCAGCTGGGTCCTGGGACTCCAGCCACCATTGATCTCACTTTGTCTCAGTTCTGGGACTGAAATCGCCTGATTTCCTGCTGAGTTTCTCAGGACTTTTGCATCCCTGAGTGTTCAGTGGCCAGCACAGGGCTTGGCCCAGCTCAAATGCCCACCAATCATTAGATGAATTCAATGAAATACACTTGAAATTCAAGGTTGCCTCTTCTCTGTGTTTGCAGAGCCTGAGCAGACTGGAAAGAAGTTCAGGGTGGGGGAAGACCGTTGAGAACTCTACAGAGGGAAATGGCCTTATCCCTGGGAAGACATTGCTATGTGCTGTCCCCCAAAGTAGGTTCTGCCCCAAAGAAAAGTATGTGGATGGGATTTGAGGGGGCAGAGCCAAGGAAACATGCCTGCTTTTTCATAGCAAGAAAAACGGCAACAACACATAAGAATGGAGATGAATACAGACTCGTGGGGACAGACAGAGAAAAAGAGACGAAAGGAAAGAGAATCATACCCTGATATAAAGCCAAAGACACTACCAGAAAACTACAGACCAATATCCCTTATGAACAGTGAGGCAAAACTCCTCAAGAAAATGCTAGCAAACCAAATCCAGCAGCATAGTAGAAGGATTATATGCCATGACCAAACGGGATTTATTCCTGGAATGCATAAATGTAAACTGTGTTGCATATTTTATGAGCATCATATCGGGACAAAGGAAGAGAACGAAAAGAGAGAGAATTGAATTAAGAGAGACACAGGGGGAAAGACAAAGTGAGATCAAGGAGGAAAGAAGAGACAGAGAGGGAAAACAGGAGAGAAAGACACAGGGATGGAAAGAGAATGTGGGGAGGAAAGGGACAGGCACCAACGAGACAGGGGAAAAGACAGAATGATGGAAGTCCCCCGCCCCGACACCAAAAACAAGGACCCGGAAAAACACCAAAGGCGCACTCATGGCTGATTCATGTCAGTGTATGGTAAAAACCACTACAATATTGTAAAGCAATTAGCCTCCAATTGAAACAAATAAATAAACCAAAGGCGGAGGGAAGGCTGCTCCTGGGGGAGAGAGGGGCACGTACTACTGAACGAGGATCTTCACCAGGTTAATGTGGCCGCAGGTGGCCGCGGCATGCAGAGGCGTCCACAGCTCGTTGTCCTTGGCGTTCACGTTGGCACCGTGGGAAAGGAGCAACTTGACAATTTCCTCAAAGTTGTCGATGCAGCACTGCAAAGTGGACACAGGCAGGGTCAGCTCCGGGCAGGTCACGACGAGGGCACACCCAGTCCCCGAGAAGGACAATGGAGCCAAGCGGCCTGAATCTGAATCCAGCTACATTATGCGCATGCTGTGTGATCATGGGCAAGCCACGTAACCTTTCTGAGCCTGTTTCCTTGTGAGTAAGTTAATAATGTACAAGATAAAAATATAAAGAATAATGTCAGCTATAAGATGCTTCGCAAATGTTGGTGGAATGGGATGAAATTTCGAACGAGGCTTTAAAACCTTTACTTTTTCATTTCGGAAGGCTTTCTTCAAACAAATCTGTAAGGAGAACTCTAAGTGAAATAGCCAATAAATTCAAGCAGGGCGGCTCAGGCTAAAGCTGGAATGTGTGAGATAGGGGTGTTGAGAAGGTCCCCCTTCCCATCAGTGGCCTCCCTAGATTATAGTTTGAAACCTCTGACTTAGGAATTTCTGACCCAGAAGCTAGTTCTTTGGGAAGTCCCAAGTTACGAAGCCTCCCCCCAAAAACCCAGTCTGCCCAAGGGCTCTAGTGGGTCCTGATAAGAGTCCCTGCGAGGAGACAGCCATGTCTGCCCTCCCGCTTGACCACATGTGGGTCAGCCTCAATGAGAAGGCAGCTCACAGAGAGATACTGGGCTCCAAAAGCCACTGGAGCCCCCAAACTCCAGTGAGGGAGAGTGAAAGATTCCAAGGGGACAGAGGGAGCTCAAGCTGGGGCCATGAGCAGAGAGAGGTGAGGACAGAGGAGGCAGAAGACAGGGAGCCACTTTGCAGGCTACAGGAAGGATCTCAGATGACCTCCAGAGAAACCAGCCGGGGACAGGGCAGCGGACCTGTGGCTCAGAACTGCCCATCCAGGGACGGCTCTGCCCTCAGTGCACGGGAGGCTGCAGTTATACTCAGAGGAGCAGCACAATTCAAACTTGTTTTTTGTTTTAAATCCCTCCTCCAGCTGCATGTGGAGAACAGACTTCGATCACAAGCTTCTGGAAGGAGAAGAGGGAGAGTGAGGAACTATGTCAAAATCACCCCATTTAAGAGATGATGGCAGCCTGACCTATAGAAGTGACCGCAGGCATGGGGAGAAGTGACTGGATGCTAGCAGAAAGAGCGGGGGCACCTGTCGGAGCCCAGGGCCGCAGGAGGGTGCGGAGATGGAGCGGCACCATGGCCCCCATCCCCATTCCCTGCAGAACCACGGGTCAGAGGGACGTCCTCAGTGGTCCAATGATTAAGACTCTGAGCACCTAATGCAGGGGACCTGGGTTCTTTCCTTGGTCAGGGAACTAGATCCCGCATGCCACAACTAAAAGATCCCACATTCCACAAGTAAGACCTGGTGCAGCCAAATACGTACTTACATACATACCAAATACATACATCCATACATATCACACACACACACACCCCAAATACATACATGCATACGTACCAAGCACACATATACGAACCAAGCACACATATACATATCAAACACACATACACACCAAATACATGCATACATACACAAGAAATACATGCATACATACATACAACCAAATACATACATATATATTTTAAAAAGAAAAAAGAATCAGAGGTCAGCCCTGGACATTTGGGACATATAGGAAATGAGCAGAGATGGTGCCAGGTTCTCTTTATGCACCATCTGACCTGGGGTTGGCTGGGTCTGGGGGCATCTCTTGGGACACGAGAGTCAAGGGTGACCCAGTGGAGCAGGGCACTGCCTCAGGTGGGCGAGAGAAACATGCAGTGGCATGGTATCGCCAGCAGAGGGCGCCAAAAGCACCAGAGTGAGGCAGCCTGGAAAGGCGAGGGTCCCCCGGCGGGCGGTCACTGGCAGAAGAGTTTGGGATGGCCTGGTCCATAGGAGGAGCCAGGAGCAGCCCAGACTGTGGGGTGAAGGGACAGGAGGGCCAGAGATCCAACCACAAGGGGCTGCAGAAATAAGACAGGCAGGGCGGTGGACAGGTGGAATGATTATGCACATAGGATTGCAGTCGTGTGAGAAAGATGCCCAGGGGCTGGGCCAGTCTGCAGCTGGGAAACGACTTGAGCCCAGGCTGGGTTGGGACCTGGGGGCAGTGCGGGCTGGGTTGGGACTGGTGCAGTGGGGGCTGGTACGTGGTGGAGGGGGGCAGTGTCCTCACCCACATTCCCCAAGGTGGGCCATGACACCTGGCACCGGATGACTCCTCCCGTCCCCTCACTTCCCACGTTCAATCCATCACCGGCTGTGGATTACATCTCCTGATTGCTGTCCCCATCCCCACTGCCCTGGCTGAGCTTCTCATCTCTCCCCCTTTCACTCCCCTTTCACACACCCTCAGCCAGAGAGAGCTTCCTTGTTAACCCAGCCATGCTGCCTTCAGTTTACAAAACCTCTGAAGGCTCCCTGTTGCCAAGAGCAGAAAATCCATAGGACGCTCTTGTCACTGCTCCTTCGCTGTCCTGGAGCAATAGTGATGATGACAATGACAACAGTAACAATAGCCCCAGAAGAGCAGTAATAGTAATAGGCCGCATCGCCAATAATAGAAGTTAATGCTTTTTGAGCGTTACTAGGCCATGCACTTTGCTAACTTTTGGCCATGCAATGCCTCAGTGAACCCTCAGAAAAACATTTCCAGGGCTCCGTAGCCACGTAGGTCTAGAAGCCATGGTGCTGGACGGTGTTACACAGAACAGGTCATCCTCATAAAGGTTGTATTGGATGGTGCTGCCCTGAACCTCAGTTTCCTGAGCTGTAAAGTGGGGATAATAGTATTTCAAAGAGTTCTTGTGATCATCAACCCACGCTTCACATATGTGAAGTTGTTTTGTTAAGAAGTGAACATATGACAGATTTTCATAATAATGAATGAAAATCATTCAATCATGTCTGACTCTGTGACCCCATGGACTGCAGCCCACCAGGTTCCTCTGTCCATGGAATTCTCTGGGCAAGAATAATGGAGTGGGCTGCCATTTCCTTCTCCAGGGGATCTTCCCAACCCAGGGATTGAACCTGGGTCTCCCGCATTGCGGGCAGATTCTTTACCATCTGAGCCACCAGGGAAGTCCCTCCATAATAGTAATGTCTAATATTTATCCAGCGTCAGATGATGCTTATAGGGTTTTATGTATATTTATCTAATCTTCACAACAATCCAGTGACATGGGTACTTGTTATGCCTCTTTTACAGATGCGGAAAATGAGGCACAGAGAGCTTAAGCAACTTGCCCAAGGTCACACAGCTAGACTCTGTGGATGCATGAAGCCCTGCGAGACAGGAAGAGACGCCAAGAGGACACACAGGGAGCTCCCAAGCCGATGGCTGAAGGTCGGGACTTGCCCCCGGGGCTTCTGGGTAGGGCAGTGGCTACCTTTCCCACCCTCGCAGGGAGATGGAGAGGGTCTCGCCAGCCCAGGCTTCCAGAGCCTGGCCAGGCTGCCTTCAAGTCCACCTGCTCTGAAACTTGGGCCAGGGCCCAGGGAGGTTCAGCCTGTTCACTCATTAACTCCGCAGGCACATATTAAGAGGAGAGTGAAAAAGTTGGCTTAAAGCTCAACATTCAGAAAACGAAGATCATGGCATCGGTCCCGTCACTCCATGGGAAGTAGATGGGGAAACAGTGGAAACAGTGTCAGACTTTATTTTTTTGGTCTCCAAAATCACTGCAGATGGTGACTGCAGCCATGAAATTAAAAGACGCTTACTCCTTGGAAGAAAAGTTATGAGCAACCTAGATAGCATATTCAAAAGCAGAGACATTACTTTGCCGACTAAGGTCCGTCTAGTCAAAGCTATGGTTTTTCCAGTAGTCATGTATGGATGTGAGAGTTGGACTGTGAAGAAGGCTGAGTGCCCAAGAATTGATGCTTTTGAACTGTGGTGTTGGAGAAGACTCTTGAGAGTCCCTTGGACTGCAAGGAGATCCAACCAGTCCATTCTGAAGGAGATCAGCCCTGGGATTTCTTTGGAGGGAATGATGCTAAAGTTGAAACTCCAGTACTTTGGCCACCTCATGCGAAGAGTTGACTCCTTGGAAAAGACTCTGATGCTGGGAGGGATTGGGGGCAGGAGGAGAAGGGGACGACCGAGGATGAGATGGCTGGATGGCCTCACTGATTCGATGGATGCGAGTCTGAGTGAACTCCAGGAGTTGGTGATGAACAGGGAGGCCTGGCGTGCTGCGATTCATGGGGTCGCAAAGAGTCGGACATGACTGAACGACTGAACTGAACTGAACTGTATGCCAGCTTGGTGGGGGACAAAATGGATACACCAGTGAGAAAGAGACAAGATGAGCTCTGCCCTCGTGCAGTGCAGAGTCTTGGGTAACCAGAGACCAACACTAAATGGTCCCGCTAATGGCTAGAAAGCTTCCCTGGTAGCTCAGTTGGCAAAGAATCTGCCTGCAGTGCAGGAGACCCCAGTTCAAATCCTGGGTCAAGAAGATCTACTGGAGAAGGGATAGGCTACCCACTCCAGTATTCTTGGGCTACACTTGTGGCTCAGCTGGTAGAGAATCTGCCCACAATGCAGGAGACCTGAGTTTGATCCCTGGGTTGGGAAGATTCCCTGGAGAAGGGAACGGCTATCTACTCCAGTATTCTGCCTGGAGAATTCAGAGTCGGACACAACTGAAAGACTTCCACTTTCACTGGCTGGAATGACAGAGGTGCTCTGGCCTGGAGAATTCAGAGTCGGACACGACTGAAAGACTTCCACTTTCACTGGCTGGAATGACAGAGGTGCTCAGGGGATATAACAGCTCAGCTCTCAGACTCTAGCTGTGCAGGCACCTAAACACCGGGTGAGATGCAATCGGGAGCAGAGAGTGTGTGCAAGGGACCGAAAGTCAAGTAGCTGAAGGCCTGGCAGTCAGCACGGCCAGCTTGGCAGGACACTGGGGTGCTCCCTACCCTTAGTGTTATGCGAAGACACGGGAGTGCTCTGAGTAACATCAGCAGATGTTGGGTCTGAGCATCCTTGCAGCCACAGCACGGAGGATGGATCAGGGCAGGATGCCTGAATGCTGGGGCCCAGGGAAGGGGCTGCTGCAGCGTGAGATGATGAGAGGTGTCAGCCAGAGCAGCCCCTCCCCAGCCAGGCGAGGGTCTGGGCCCATCTCACTGCCCTAAAGAGGCTGTGTGTTATGACAGCACATGGTTCCTGGCCAGAGTCCAAAGTGGTGTGTCCCATAACCTCCCTGTCAATCACTGCTGTCACCAGGGTGGACGGCTGCCTCGGTGGGTGTGAACAAATGCGCTTCGTACACTGTCAAGCTCCGAACAAACTTGCTTTGTGTGTCAAACACTTTGCCAGGCAGCGAGGATGCAGCAGACAAAGGCTCCCTGTCCCCGGAGGCAGTGTGTGTGCCATGCACGTGGGCACGGGGCTCTATGGGCGTGTCTGTAACAGATACACTCGTCTCCCAGGCAGACAAGAGCCTTTCAGAAGTGGCAGCTGCGGCTCCCCTCCCCCTGCTCCCTGAGGGTCCTGGGCAGGAAAAGGCAGGGAGATGGGGCATGTGTCTAGGTGGGGAGCAGGGAGTCGGGAGTCCCAGCAGGTCTTACCTGGTGCAGGGCGGTGAGTCCATCTTCATTGCACAAATCAGGGCTGACCTTATTCTTCAGAAGTAACGCACTGCAACAGAGGGGAAAGAGGTGACTGTCTTGTCACACATTCCATAAGCAAGGGTGCGGGGGACCCAGGTAAGACCCACTGTCCCCCAGGTCCTGGCACCATCAGTCTTATTTATTCCTTACAAACCTCCTGCCTCTATCCTCCCCTACCGGTTCAAACCCTAGTTCGCATCTTGGACCCAAGTGCAAAGGGAAAGATGCGGGGGTCAGCACACACATACGGGCACTTCTGTACATTCAAGTCTACCCGCTCAGAGACTTGGACCATGGCACAGGGAGGCATCAGCGAGTTCATTCATTAAGGCAGTATACACATATTAAGCACCTACTGTATGCCATCGTGGGGAAGAGTAGTGAGATACACTAAGGAGCAAGAGACGTGGATTCTGCCTTCGTGCGGCTCAGAGTTTGGGAAACGAAAGACCAACATCCAGTAAGCAAATCCAGCAGCCCTGCCAGACCCTTCACAGACCTCCACGCTTTAGGTTGTCCATCTCTGGTCAGTCTCCAGCCAGGCCACCCCCACAGGGTGAGGTGTCCCTGAGGCCAGTGGGATGAAGCCCATGGTTTCCCTTCTGGCCCATCCCACCCTTCCCTGTTCACATGGCTCCAGGGCCAAATGTAGAGCCTGCGCAAGCCTTGTCTCCACATCCAGTTTCCCAAGGGTAGACCACGCAGCAAGAAAGTGCACCTCTAGGCTGAAGGGGCGGCCACAGGGTGGCTGTTTGCAGAGCCAGTGGAGGAACTTGGCTACACAAGCTGGCTTGTGTGTGTGAGGCCCTCATGATGCTGAGAAAGCCAGGGACAGAGGCCAGGGTCCTGCAAGTGCGGGAGCAGGCCGGCCCTGGCCCCTCCAAGCCCCTCCCACGCCCGCCAGTCTGAAAGTGTGAGTCTCTCAGTTGTGTCTGACTCTTTCAGAGAAGCCTGGTGGGATACAATCCATGGACCCTATGGACCCTCTGAACCCAATGGACCGTAGCCCGCCAGGCTCCTCTATCCATGGGATTCTCCAGCAAGAATACTGAAGTGGGTGGCCATTCCCTTCTCCAGGGAGGGGTCTTCCCGACCCAGGGATCCGGTCTCCCTTATTTCAGGCAGATACTTTTATCATCTGAGACACCACCTCGTCTGGCTCCCTCAAAACACTAGCCGAAGTGCATGCCCCCTAATGCCCACAGGGGCTGGTGTCTGCACGCCACCACCCACACGCTGGGGCAGGGCCACTGTGGTTTCCTAGCCAGTTTGCCTCTGCTGTAAGGGGACAAACTCGAGTGAACTGTGAAGGGTAGAGGGCAGGCCATCCATTCTGCATGCTGAATATCCGCTGGGCAACCCCAGAGGGTGTGGGGGAGGGAGATGAGGTCTCTGGAACCTCAATGGGATGGAGGCTGTCTTCATTAGGCTCAGATCCAGGAACCACAGGCCCAGCGGCACTCTTGGCCTGAGTGTGACCCTGCGAGGGGGAGGCTGAGGTCTCCACCCAACTTCCTAGCAAGCAGTGACATCTCCCACAGACTTGCCCGAGATGCTTTCATCACTGCTGGGGGTCAGGGGGACAAGGGGCTTATATATGGTTTACACTCAGGTCCTCTGGAGCTGCCCTGTCCACTAGGGAACCACTGGCCACACTGAGCTCTTGGGGTTTTTCAAATGTTAACTTGTAAGAATTCAAAATTCACTTCCCTCAGTCATTCTGGCCACATTTTAAGGACTCAGCAGCTACAAAGCAAAAGTGTTAGTTGCTCAGTCGTGTCCGACTCTTTTGCAACCCCATGGACTGAAGCCTGCCAGGCTCCTCTGTCCGTGGAATTCTCCATGAAAGAGTACTGGAGTGGGTTGCCATTTCCTACTCCAGGGGATCTTCCCGACCTAAGGATCGAACCCAGGTCTCCTGCGTTGCAGGCAGATTCTTTACCATCTGAGCCACCAGAGAAGCCCCCAACAACTACAGGTGGCTACCATATTAGAAAGTGCATAAATAGAACATTTCCCATCTTCACAGAAAGTTCTATTGGACATCGCTGCTTTGGGGCATACACATGGAAATTAACCCGCATCACCAAGTGCTCAGACCCTTCTGTGGCTCCCTACGGCTCTGGAAACAAGTGCACAACCCTGACAGTGTAGCAGGTCCGCGTGATGTCTGCCCTGTCTGCAGGCCTCCATCTCGCACGTTCCAGCGGGACCATTCATTCACACTGTGGCCTGTGAGAACTCCTCTTAGGGCAGAGGAGTTCACTCAGTTGTATAAAGTACTCCCAACCTACCCGCCTCTCCAGTCTTTTCTTAAATTTCAAACATCTTTCACAGTGGTCTTTGGTCAGCTACAGAGTCACCAAATCTCCTTTGATCCCTGAGCTTTTGCACTGCCTGTTTCCATTACCTGGACAACTCAGTCATCCATGCCTGCATGCATCCATCCATCTAGCCTCACCCATTCATCCACCCATCCACCACCCATCACCCACCTGCACCCATGCATCCATCCAGCCATCCACCATCCATCCATCCACTCACCAGCATCCATTCATCCACCCATCTACCATCTATCCACCCACCCTCATCCATTCATCCATCCAGTCATCCACCCATCCACCAATCATCCATCCATCCACAGCCATGCATTCCATCTCTAACACACACACACACATACACACACACACACACACACTTGTCTCACTCCTCATCCTTTACATCTCAGCTAAAACCTTCCAGATGAAGGCACTCCCCCGTTCTGCACACCCACAGCATCTCCACATCTCGTATACAGCCTTATCACAACCATAATTACATAACTATTTGGGTAATCATGGTGAGCTTTGGGTCTGTCTGCTGTGACCTGGCACTCACTGCTGGGGTCTGGCACACAGGTAATCCTCAACAACCCTTCCAGGAGCCTAACTTACTTGGTGGCCTCCTAGCTCAGTCCAAGGACACAGCTTATCCATCTCTCAGCACAGCATACCACCCTGTAGGGCTGACCCAAATGGCTCATGTCTGGAGTATTCAGCGCAGCCCACGGGGACTTCCTACCAGGATGGACGGTACTGGTCTCACCTCAAGGTCATGTTGAGACCACTGACCACTGTGGTCCAGCCTGTCCACGGGCCATGGGGGTGTCCTGGGCCTGACAGCTGGCCTTTGGAAGAGAAGTGACCACAGTGTCCCTATGCATCACGGAAGGTTCTGGAAGGTTCTGCTCCCATTAGGCCAGTGTTCAAATCCTTTAGAGGTGGCTGGTGAACTAGGCTTCCAGTCTGGGAGACGTTCTTTGAGGCAGAAATTAAGCATTAGTTGCCAAAAGCAGTCTTTGTGTGCAGTAATTATTGGGGTATTCTCTGTGCGATGTGGGAACCTAAGACATAAAATTACTCCAATGTCGGGCAGTTATTTTCAGCCCAAGAGGTGCGACAAGTCATCTCCATCTCTAAGGAGCCGTCGACAGTCCTGGCCCAAGGCCCCCCTCTGTTGGTTCTCTTGTACTTTAGCTGGGAGCCTGGTTCTGGACACAACCCACTGGAGCAAAGACTCCACCATCCAGGATCTAGCCAGGCTTTCCTGCCTCTGGGGTTCAACAATAAAATGATTCTTCTGGACTTCCCTGGTGGTCCAATGGTTAGGAATCTGCCTGCCAACGCAGGGGATGTGGTTTGATTCCCTGGTCCGGGAAAATTCCACTGCCACAGGGCAACTAAGCTCAAGTGCCACCACTATTGAGTCCACAACTCTAGAGCCCGTGCTCTGCAACGAGAAGCCACCACAGTGAGAAGCCCGCACACTGCAACTAGAGAGAAGCCCCTGCTCACTGCAACCAGAGAAAGCCCTCTCGCAGCAATGAAGACCCAGTGCAGCCAAAACTAAATTTAAAATTTTTAATGTTAAAAAATGATTCCTCTATTCCTCTATGAACACTGTCTTTTTACTGAGCCCCTCCTATGTACCCGGGTCGATGCAGAACTGCTTTGTTTCATGGGTTCATGTCTAATCATTCCTCCTATGGAGAAAAGGAGACAGAGGGTCAGGGAAGTACAGCTCACCGCCACACAAGACCGAGTAGAGGAAATCAGACCCTCTGATTCTACGCCCAGACTCTTGATCACAAGACTGCTCTTTTCTGCCCCTGGGGCCAGATATGGTGACCAGCAGTGCTGGAGTATTCAGAGCTGGGCTAAAGGCTGCTGTGGGGAGGAGGGGGATGGGAGCGTGGACACAGTGACCTCTGCTCTGTAAGCATCAGAGGCCCTTGAGTCCCACAGGCCAAGCCTCTTCTTGCAGACAAAGGGGCTCAGAGATCTACAGCCAGGACAGCAGAAATACCGCAGCCCCCAGGGGGTATGGAGAGACATCGCAAGGGACAAGTTAAACACAAAGTCGCTTCCTCTCACTCCCTACTTAAAACTCTCTCCTGGCTCCACATTGCTCTTAGACTAGAGTTCAGGGCTTCCCTGGGGGCTCCGTGGTAAAGAATCTGTCTGCCAATGCAGGAGACGCAGTTTCGATTCCTGGTCCAGGAAGATCCCACATGCCATGGAGCAACTGAATCCGTCCACCACAACTGCTGAGCCTGTGCTCCAGAGCCCAGGAACTGCAGCTACCGAGCTCACGCGCCGCAACTACTGAAGCCGGTGTGCCCTAGAGCTTGTGCTCCACAACAAGAGAAGCCACAGCGATGAGAAGCCCACACACCGAGACTAGACAGTAGGCCCTGCTCACCACAACGCAGCAACAAAGGCCCAGCACAGCCTAAATAAATAAAATCATACAGAAAAGAATCGTGTTCAGAATTCTTCCTTGGCCTTCACCGGGTCAGCAAACTACGGCCCCTAGGCTGTATCTGGCAGGCAGCCTGCCCCGATAAATGAAAATTTCTTGGAACACATCCGCACTCATTCATTTACATATTGCCTGTGACTGCTTTTACCCTACAACACCAGAGTTGATTAGTTACAGCAGAGATGCATGGCCTGGACAACCTAAAACATTTACTTTTAATATCTGGCTTTTTACAGAAAAGACTTCCTGACCCTGGTCTTCACGGTCCTGCATGTGTGGTCTTGCCTACAGGGCTACCATCTTGCGATTTTCATCAGAGTCTATGGGATGGCTTGCTCTGAAGTTGTGCAGTGTGCAGCCTGCTCAACTGGACCTAGCCATCCTATATCCCTAGCTCTCGAGGCTCTTCTCTTGCTCTCTGAGCACCTTGCACAATAGAGGTAGCTGCTTAGGAGGATCTGAGGGGTTGGTGGGGGCTCAGAAAGGACAAAGGCAAGAAGAGCACATGCTTCTCTCCAGCTGGGTGCGCCCACCACTTCTCCTGGTCACCCACCCCCTGGTCTGCTCCCTGCCTCTGCAGCCCCAACAAACGCCAGGCTTGCCCATCAGTTTGTCCACATGACCCAAGAGTCCCCATGCATTTACTCAGCTGTAACTTTAGGCAAGTTATTCTTCTTCTCTGGGCATCAGTGTTCTCATCTGTAAAATGGGGAGCACAACAGCATCTCCTTTGTGGGGATACCATGAGGGTTGAGTAAGAACCCCTGAGAGCTACTACTATCACTTATATTAAAAACAACAACAACCACCACCACTGAGCTCCTGCTTGGTCCTACTCTGTGCTGGATGCTGGAAATATAACCGTGAATATCTTGCATTTCTCAAGAGCCCCTGACTTGGTCTTAAAAGACAAGGACCATCTCTCCAGGGGGTTCTGAGCATCTGCTGGTTCAAGGACCACAAGTAAGACCACAGCCAATGTCCCCGCCATCCCCCGCCCCAAATAGGCAAGACCCCACTAAGATGGTAAAGAGGTGGCTCCCGCCCTCCCCTTCTGTATTCCTGTGCCTGGCACCAACCCCGTCGCTCCACCCACACCTCCCTGGCAATCTGGCTAGAATCTGGGCCAAGCAGGGCCATCTGCTCCCCTCTGTCTCCAGCTGTAGCGAGCAAGGCTGAACCGGCCCATCTCGGCAGGAAGCTGGTGGCGGCTGCCTTTGTAGGGAGAAATCACTGCTGACAAGCTTGTGTTTTCTTTGCCACCTGACCCACTCTGTCCCATCGAGCAGACTGCCTGACCTCAGGCTGGTCAGTGACATGCAACCACAGGTGTGGCTCCTGTCTTGGGCGTGGGGGACAGCAAGGCAAGAGATACCTGCCCACTGGATGGATGGACCTTGGACAGTCTACATCTGCCGAGGGTGCCCTGGAGCTGAGCTGCTGCCGCCTGGCCACATGACTTCTACAATCATATTCGCGGGACACCCACTCACCAGGCCCTCCTCCTTTTCCATCTCGCTTCCTTTCCTGCCCAGCACCCAGCAACGAAGCCTCATCCTCCCACTGCCTCCTAGGCGCTGCGTGATCTAGTTTCTGCCCCTTTCCACCCCCACTTTATCCCACCCGCACCTCCTCCCTGAATCCCTCACCAATTCAGTCACATTGGCTTCTTCCATTTCTTAAAGCAAGACAAAAAGTGAGCTCCTCAAGGCCTTTACACAGAGCTTTCTGCATCTGGAACCCTCTTTAGTCCCTGACTTGAGCCAGCAAACTCCTCTTCATCCTTCCGAGTCCAGCTGAAATGTCACCTCCTCCAAGAGGCCTTCCGAGATCACCCCAATCTCAGTCAAGTTGCCTGAGTTATTCTCTCCCATAGTATCCTGCACATTTGCATTTCTGCTTTGCAGTAGTACCTACTGCAACTGATACTTACAGGGTCATTAGTGAGCATATATTAACTATATAGTTATATGTTTAGTTTTTTTAGACTCCATGAGGGCAGGAATCCCCCACTGATTGGTGTCCCCAGGGTCCAGAATGGAGCCTGGCTCAGAGCAGGGGCTCAAGAAATATCCATTGTAGTGAGAACACCTGAAGTCTACTGTCTTAGTAAATTTCTAGTACTGAGTACAGCATGGTTATTAGCTATAATCATCACGCTGCACACTGGAGCTCTAGATGCAGTCATCCTACATAATGGCAACTACGTACCGTCTGGCCAGTATCTCCAAAAAAATGTAACCTATATGAGGAGACTGGAGAAGGAAATGGCCATCCACTGCAGTATTCTTGCCGGGAGAATTCCATGGACAGAGGAGCCTGGCAGGCTGCAGTCCTTGGGGTCGCAAGAGTTGGACATGACTTGGCAACTAAGACAGCGAGAGACTGAGGAGATGGATGTGTTAATCAGCTTAGCTGTACTAACCATTTTTCTCTATATATATAAAGGTAGATAGATAAACGTCATGTTGTACACCATAAATATGTACAATTTTTACTAAAATTTTAAACAATCTATCGTGTGAAGGAGCAAAGGTAGGAAGGAATGAGAGGAGAGTGGATGGCTCTGGGGGTCCACGGAGCTCCTTGTTACAGCTCATCATTCCAGGGGCCATGGGACTGTGGGGCATGGTCTCCCGCTGGGGACATACACATAGTCCCACAGACACAACACAAAGAGTGTGACTCCAGGACTGAAAAGCAACAAGCATGAATTTTGCACAGACGTGCAACAGCAGATACCCTTCCTTCAGCCTCCAGTGGCAGTGCAGCCAGACCTGGCAGTTGACCAGCAGCCCACTCCCAGGCCAGGTACCAGACGCCCATCATGACCTTTCTGCCCCGATCTCTGTCCTCACTCTTAGTCTACCCTACACATTTGGTGTTCTTTCTATAATTCAGCATTGACTGTGTTACAGGCACTATCTTAGGTGCTTTATGTCTATCAAATTCGTTAGTCCTCCATTGACATCTATCAACTCCATAAATCCACTTATGAGGACCAATGACCTGCTATTATCAATTAACTGCCTGCCATTATCACCCCAGTTTATAGGTGGGAAAACCGAGGCTCGGGCTTGAGCTCATGAAAATGACTTGCCCAAGGGCATGTGTCTAGGAATGGCAGAGCTGGGATTTTAACTCCCAGGTTCTGACTGTCTCCAAAGGCTGCTTAACCATTTTGCTAAAATCATGCCAAACAAGGACCTGGGGAAGGGAAGGTGGGCAGCCAAGAGACGTGTCAGATGGATGCAGATATGAGCATGAGGAGAGCCACAGAGCTGACAGAAAGCTAGGGGAAAGGTCAGCATTGCTACCAACAGGTCAGCATTCGGTACATGATAATAAAGAGGACGATCACCAACGGTCATCCCCGAACCTTCTCTTTAGAACGTTTGCAGGTGAGGACTGTGGGGCAGGAGGTTAACACTTAGCCCGAGGTCCCATGGCAGAGGATTGGGGACTTCAGGGCGGACCCTGAGCACCACCACTTCCTCTGTTGGTCTTCCTCCTGCATCTCCATTCCTGGCAGACCCTACCCCTCCCTTGATGCATTCTCAACCCTACCCCTCCCTTGATGCGCCCCACCCCAAGTATTCTCAGGGCCTGCCTCCAGCTGCTGCACCCCACCCACTAGGCTGCACCACCTCCATGGAAAATCATGCCCCTACTGGTCACACTTCCTTTCCTTCCTCACGTCCCAGGTCTGCTTTGCTCAGTCTCATGGGATCCAGCACCTGCAGTCTAGTCAAACCAGATCCTTGGGCCCCCCTTCCCCTCTGCAGCGTCCCCCCAGGGTGCTGGCAAGGCTGCAGGGGCCCCAGCGTGCTGCTCTGACCCTGCCTGAAGGGCCAGCACTCTCAGGAAGCAGTCTCTTTCCTCTCCTTCCAAGTCAAGGTTGCCCTGGGTCCTCAGCGCACTGCGCTTCCCCAGTCGTTCCACTGAGCAACTTCAACCTTTCCGCCCACCACTGCTCCTCCTCGGAGCAGAAAGAGCCAGAAATAGCTGCTTCCAAGGGAGCCCAGCCGCCTTGGGCCGGGGGTGGAGTCAAGTCTAATGGTGGCTTCTGCAGGGGCTGGTGCCTCCCATCCCAGCGGCAGGAAGTTCACCCCAGGATCCCAGGCCATGACTCAGCCAAGGTGAAGGATGGGCAAGGAAGACCTGGGTTTCCCTCAAAGTCACAGTCCCAGGCCCAGGCCCCAGGAGCCAGCCCTTGTTCTTTCCCGGGAAGCCCCCCTCCAGGGCCCATGTGAGTAGAGGAGGAGGCCGGACAATAACCAATGTTGGTGAGGATGGGAGGACATGGAACCCTCGTACACTGCTGGCAGGAATGTAAAACGGGGCGCTGCTGTGGGAAAACTGGCCGTTTCTCCAAATATAAATATAGGTTTACCATATAACCCAGTGATTCCACTTTAGCTGTAGACCCAAGAGTAATGAACATATATGTCCACACCAAAACTAGTATCTCGATGTTTATTTACATTATTACAATAGCCTCAAAGTGGAAACAAGCCAAATGTTCATCAGTGGAGAAATGGATAAATAAAATGTGGTATAGTCCTACCATGGAATATTATGTAGCCACAAAGAGGAATGAAGTGCTGACACGGGCTACACCATGGATGTTTCTTGAAAACATCATGCTAAGTGAAAGAGGCCAGTAAAGAAAGATCACATATTGTGTGATTCCATTTATAGGAAGTGTCCAGAATAGGTAAGCCCATAAAGATAGAAAGTAGATTAGTGGTTGTTAGGAGCTAAAGGGAGCAGGGAATGAGGAATGACTGCTTATGAGTACAGGGTGTCCTTTTGATGAAATTTCTCTGTAACTATTCATAGATAGTGGTAATTGTTATACAACCTTGAATGTTATACAACCTTGAATGTGAATGCAATAAATACCACAAACTGCACACTTTAAAGAGGGAATTCTGTAGCATGTGAATGCTACCTTGATTTTCTTTTCTTTTTTTGTCTGTGCTGGGTCTTCACTGCAACACTTAAGTTGAGTTGCCTTGTGAGATCCTAGTCCTCCCACCAGGAATCAAATCTCCGTGCCCTGCATTGCAAGGTGGATTCTTATACACTGGATCACCAGGGAAGTCTCAATATCTCCATTTTAAAAGGAGAGCAAAGGGGTCTATCTACGCTGGCCTGGAGCATCACACTACAAACTCATTTCCCTACCAGCCTGGGAGTTCTGAGAGGTCAGTACAGCATCTGTCCAGTTCATTGCCGTACCCACGTGCTGAGGACAGCACACAGTAGATATTCAATTCTTACTTAATGGAAAGGGGAGGAAGGAGGAGGCCACTGGCCACTTGGACCCTAAGTGATCTGGTTTCTGCCCACCTTTCTTGGCATCATCCATCTCTGCCACCATGGACCCTTTCAGGACCACCAAGGCACCACTCTGTCCCTCTCTTGCATCTGTGGCCTTCTCATACACTATTCCCTTTTTCTCTGCCTTCATTTTACCTGGTTAATTCTTACTTTATTATTATTTATTTATTTGGCCTCATCACATGGGATCTTTGACCTTCATAGCGGTATGTGGGACCATAGTTGCATGCAAACTTTTAGTTGCGGCATGTGGAGGGGCATGGATCCATGACCAGGGATTGAACCTGGGTCCCCTGCATTGGGAGCACAGAGTCGTAGCCACTGGACCACCAGAGTTAAACCTTAACCAGGCGTCCGTGTAAATGTCTCAACTTACACGTCACTTCCTCCATGAAGTCACCTCAGGCTGGGCCAGATACCCTTCTCAGGTATTTTCTCAGGTCCCTCCACGAGAACACTTAACACCATAATGTAGTTGTATATGAATCTGTCTGTGTCTTTCTAGACTATCAACTCTGGGGGAATGGAGAAGTAGGAACCACAAACTTTCTAGCCACCGTGACATAGGTTCCTGGTCAATATGTGATGGTTACAGGAGTCAGAGGAGCCTGCCTGGCATCTAACCAAGCCGCAGAACTGGCCAGAGCATCTCTCTTGGGTTATTTCATGCTTTGTTCTCCAATCAATGCTCCCAGGCTGGCCCAGAGACCTTTCCATCTCAAAATCTGCATCCCTTGGCCTAAACAAAGAAGCCAGTTTCTCTCTTAGCATCTCTGATACCCAAATGATCATGAGAACAAGAGCACCAAGGATGCGCTGACATGAAGCTCTAATTTTCTCCCTTCTAGAAACCCCAACTTGGTTGTTGACCGAGACTCATGTCAACTATCCAGATGCCTCTGGAAATATGTAATTTGTATCTAGCATTAGGAGGGTGCCAGGAAAATTATTTCAGACCCTTCAGAGTATAAGCTCCTTGTGGGAAAATCTTGCCTGACTTTTCATCTGGGATATCTAGCACCTAGAGTAAAAGTTCAATAAATATTCATTGAGAGAATGAACAAATGAAAGTTCTGGTCTTCTTCTAAAGAAAATAAAACTAAAGTGACTGGGAAATTTAACAAAATAAGAACAAGACCTATGTGAGGAAAACTATAAAACTCAGATGAAATCAAAGAAAAATTCAATAAAAGGAGAGAGAGTCTATTTTCATGGATAAGGAGACTTCATACTATCAACAAGTCAGTTCGTCCCAGTTTGAGCTATAGAATCAATACAGTCCCAATCAAAAACACAGCAAATCACTTTATGAACATTGAAAAACTGATTCTAATGTTTATATGGAGAGGCCAAAGACCCAGAATAGTAAACACAATACCAAGAGGGAAGGGACATATGTACACCTGTGGCTGATTCATGTTAATGTATGACAGAAACCACCATAATATTGTAAAGCAATTCTCCTACAATTAAAAATAAATACATTTTTTAAAAACTTAAAAAAAGATATTTAAGGAGTGAAATAAAGTTGGAGGACTGATACTAACGGACTTCAAGACTTAGTATAAAGCTATAGTAATCAAAGCAGTATTGTATTGGTGAAATAATAAACAAATGGATCAATGGGACAGTACATAAAGCTCAGAAATAGACCCTCATACATATAAACAACTCTTATCCATTGCTGGTGGGAATGCAAAATAATATAGCTACTTTCAGTGGTTTCTTATAAAACTAAACATACTCTTATCGCACAACCCAACAATCTCATTCCTTGGTATCTACCCAGAGGAGTTGAAAACTATGTCCACACAGAAACCTGCATACAGACACTTATAGACGCTTTATTCATCATCATCAAAACTGGAAAGTAACCAAGATGTCCCTCCGTAGGTAAGTGGTAAACTGTGAGACATGCAGACAATGGAATATTATGCAGTGCTAAAAAGAAATAAGCTATCAAGTTTAAATGCATATTACTAAGTGAAAATGAAAGGCTACATACTATATGATTCTAACTATAAGACATTCTGGAAAAAAAATATTGGAGATAGTAAGATGATCGGTTGTTAGTTACCAGGAGTTGGGGAGGGGTAAGGATTGAAGAGGCAGAGCACAAAGGATTTGGGAGGGGCTGGAAAATACTCTGAATGATACCTTAAGGATGGATACGTGTCTTATATACATTTGTCCAAACCCACAGAAGGTACAACACAAGAGAGAACCCTAATGGAAACTATGGTCTTTGGATGAGTATGACATTATCAGTGTAAGTTCCTCAATGGTGACACATGTGCCACTGTGGTGCCTGCTGTTGATAATAACATGTGGGGCCGGAGGAGGTGGTGGGGGGCGTGTATGGAAAATCTCTGTACCTTCCCTCCATTTTGCTGTGAAACTACAACTGTTCGAAAAGAATAAAGACAACGTGAATAAGCAAACAAATAAAAAGAAACCAGGGAAGCCGATGTACAAAATAAGCTACAGCTAATCCTTTGGAAAAATGCATAGTCTTTCTGAAGTGTGGGGGTGGGAGAGGAATCACTTCATTATGCAGGAGCAGATATTTATGCACTAGATTTCCTCCAAGGGAGGGAGAGCTAACTCATCCGCTCTGGAGAGGACGTGGGTCTGCAAGGTCTCTCCACCAAAGCTGCAGAGACCTTGCCTGTGTATGCATTCCTCTCTCTCTCTCCCCTCGGTCAGCTCCCTCTGTTATAGGCATCTTGCCATGCCCCTCCCCACCCACACACCTGCCCGTACTTGATCTCAGGGACTCCAGGCAAGGACACTGTTGGTCCAGAAGCACAACTCTGAATATCCCCATTGTATTCATGAACACATCAGACTTCAGCTGTACTCGGTCCCCGTTCTTCACTAATTTTGCTTCCAGAATTCTCGAAGCACCTCCCTCGGCAGACCCAAGAACCTAATCTCCCTTCGCCCCGCAGAGCCTGGCCACCCAGGAACTCTCCAAGGTAATCTCTTTGTTCCCAATTCCCCTCTCTCCCCAGACGCCCTGGGCGGCTGCCTCTTCTTGAATACCTGTTGATTCCCCAACTCCGTCTCTCTCACCTCACTTCTCTTTCCTCAGTTTTTTTAAGTGGCCCAATTATTTCATATCTCCAGGCAAGCAATAGATAAAAATATTTCCAGTCTCCAGGTGGGAGCTGCATACACATAAATACTAAAATGGCTTCACAGCCATCATAATACAAGCATTTATTGAACATTTTTAATGTGTGAGGCACCATGCAGAGTCATTAGATGTCTCATCCCAGTTCATGTCCACGACAACCAATAACTTAGGTGCTATTATCAGCTGATTCAAAAGAAAACTGATTTGTCCAAGCTGACTTAGCTAATTAAGCGCATGTGTACGCTAAGTTGCTTCAGCCATGACGGACTCTTTGCTACCGTAGGGACCATAGTCTACCAGGCGCCTCTGTCCACGGGATTCTCCAAGCAAGAATACTGGAGTGGGTTGCCATTTCCTCCTCCAGGGCATCTTCCTGATCCAGGGATAGAACCTGAATTTCCTGTAGCTGCTGCACTGCAGGCAGAGTCTTTACCACTGAGCCACCAAGGAACTCAATTCTGGTCTGGGCAATTCCAGGTACAACTGGTGGTTCTGGCATAACTAGCGATAAAAGATCCTCACCCAAATATAACCAAAACCAAAATCCACTCCTATCAATATTTAGGTAGAGAAAACACATTGCCTATGAAGGAGGAAATTCCTCCAGCTCCCACCTGTCCACTTTGAACCTTCCAGCTGGTTTCCTCTGCTGCCCATGCCACCCGCTATGCCTGTCTGCCCAGCTCCTACATTTTCTCTTAAAGATGCTGGGTCTTGCTTTCTTCCCTCAACACAGAGTTACACAAGACAGGAACAAACCCCAGTCTGGGCTTCCTTCCGCCTGTCTGGCCAAGGAAATTATACAAGAGTTTTGAACATGTTAAAGGTAACCACCAGAGAAATTAACATCAGGATTTATATATTCCAGATCAATGGAAAAGATAAATGCAAAAAAAACCATAGTATTCATGAAAAGTCACAGAATGAAAGAAATAACACAGGAACATAAATGCCACAAAGCCTGAAATAAGATGACCAAAATGTAAACATTTTACAACAATAAACAAAATCATTTATTCTCCCGATAAAGCCGTGAAGATTCATTGCCAAAAAGAAAAACATTTGATTATGTGCTGCTAACCAGAGATACAGCTCAACAAAATAACAGTCTGAAAATAAAAGGATGCTCAAATATAAAACAAGCAAACGCAAACACAAGGAAAGCGGAGGTGGAGACACCACTGGGATGCGAAATAGAATTCAGGGCAAAAAGAGGAGGCAATCAACTTCAGGGCGATTTTTAAAAAAATACTTTAAAAGGAAATCATAAACAGAAAACGGATCAGTGGTTGTCGGGGCTAGCAGTGACAGGGAGAAAGGGAAGTTGTTATCAGTTAGGAAACCTTTTGAAATCATAATCAGTAAAGCAAAATTCAGTGCAACACAAATTGTCAGTAAAGAAGTCAAAACCACAATTTTTGCTAGGACTCTTCAGCACATACACACCCTAAAGAAACGATCAGGTAGGGAGTGAGGGGCAAAGACGTGTTGACAAAGATATTTACCACAGCCTTGTTTATAGACACTGCTTAAAATTGAGAAATATTGGAAGCAACCCAAATGTCTAAACAATTTGAGACAGCTTAGATAAAATATGGAACATCCATATAATGGAATATTCCACAGCTGATATCTTAGAGGAATTTTTAATGACATAGGAAAACACTTAATATATAACACAGAATGGAAAAACAAAAAACCAAAACTATACATTCAATGCAATCTCAACTGGAAAGGAAAAACCACATTGTGTCCACAGAGAAACACACGTCTCGCTGGAAATAAAAATTAATATTTAACTGTGGCTATCAGTGACTCTTATTTTATGGTTGCCAGAATTTTCCAAACATTTAAAACTATGTATAGATTACCTTTATAATCAGGATTTTCTGTTTTCACTATAAAACAAAATCCATACACAGAATGGTAGCCAAATGTAAGAAATATATTCCTGCTAAGAGTTTCTAGGGCAGAAATGATGTCTCAAGCTGGTTGACGCCAGGAAGGAAATGCTGAAGCCAAGATTCTTATGTTGAGTAGGAAGTTAAATAGCAAACAACAAAATAATAACCCCTTTGTTGGTATCACAAAGTAGGCAAACTATGGTCCAATGGCCAAATCTTGCTACTATGAATTGCTTGTGTGTGCAGCCATGAAATTAAAAGACGCTTACTCCTTGGAAGAAAAGTTATGGCCAACCTAGATAGCATATTCAAAAGCAGAGACATTACTTTGCCAACAAAGGTCCATCTAGTCAAGGCTGTGGTTTTTCCAGTGGTCATGTGTGGATGTGAGAGTTGGACTGTGAAGAAAGCTGAGCGCTGAAGAATTTGATGCTTTTAAACTGTGGTGTTGGAAAAGACTCTTGAGAGTCCCTTGGACTGCAAGGAGATCCAACCAGTCCATTCTGAAGGAGATCAGCCCTGGGATTTCTTTGGAAGGAATGATGCTAAAGCTGAAACTTCAGTACTTTGGCCACCTCATGCGAAGAGTTGACTCATTGTAAAAGACTCTGATGCTGGGAGGGATTGGGGGCAGGAGGAGAAGGGGACGACAGAGGATGAGATGGCTGGATGGCATCACTGACTCGATGGATGTGAGTCTGAGTGAACTCCAGGAGTTGGTGATGGACAGGGAGGCCTGGCGTGCTGTGATTCATGGAGTCACAGAGTGAGCGACTGAACTGTACTGAAGAATGCTTTCTGTACTTTTTTAATAGTGGGGGAAAAATCAAAGAGGAATAATATTTTGTGACATGAAAATTACATGATAGTCAAATATCAGTGTCCATGAGTGAAATGCAATTGAAAGACACACTCTGTATATTGGTATATTGTCTACGGCTGCTTCCTCTGTAGTAACAGACTGTACCACCCACAGAACCTACAATATTTCTTATCTGGCCCTTTGTAGAAAAAAAGTTTCCTGATCTCTGGCGCTGCGCTTTTCCGCCAACAAAGCATGTTGAAAACCACAGTTGTTTAATTCTCATGATAAAAGTCTCAGGTAGAAGAGGAAGAAATTAATGAATGTCCAAGGTGGACCAGGAGGTCCAAGGTCGTGGCCAGGAAGGACATGAGCAGATAGGCTCAACGTCTTCACCTGCCAAGGAATGAAGGGGGCACCAGCCCCCAAGAGCCAGCTGTTTGCTCACCTCGTTTCCCATCATCTCACCACCCCCAGCCCCAAAAGCATTTCCTGTCAAGAGCGTGACCTTCTGAAACCTGCATGGTGGAGGCTGCAGCTGCAAAAAAAAGATGGTATTTTTATCCAGACTCTGTTTCCTGTTTGCCGGCTGAGGGGTTTGATTTGCTGGTGTTCAGTTTTGTCGCTTCTGATACAGATTCTCTCCCTTGTCGCATCAGAACAGAGATGCCTGAGTCCTAATAAGGATGCTGCCCGCCATCAGGCCCACCTGCCCTGGGGCTCCCCAGTCCCTAGGACTCTCCCCTCCTGCCACACTGCCTCCTGTGATGTCAAGATCCCCACCTTCTTCCCTCTCAGGTGCAGAAACCAAGGTGGTTGGATGGGCCAGGGGTGGGGGGCAGGGGTAACAGGAGCATTTCTGCTGCACGAAATGGAAAAATCAACTCTCTTATCAAGAGGAGCTGCCTGGGCCAGGAGGGGAGCGAGTCTGCAGGTTTTCCAGAGCTTCTAGAATCCACTGCTTTTAGCAAGGCCTGGCTGGGGAAGGACCAGCACAGCTGCTGGAGGCAGTAAAGTACAGGACTTGGGAGTCGTTTGCTGGGAATGTGCTCAGGACTTGGAGATCATTTGCTGATGTTCCCAGCAATAGACAAACAGGCACTGGCTTCAACCCTCTGGACCCCAGGACTCAGTCAGATGTAGAGTGAAGCTCCATCAGTTTCTAACAAGTCAGTGATTAACAGGAGTTCATACTCATTGCGTGCCTAGCACTGTGCAGGAGTTAGCTCACTGAAGCCCTACCACTGGCCTGGGCAGGAGGGAGACAGCCTCTCTGATAGATGCTATTAATCTTGTACAGCTGAGGCACAATGAGTGTCATTAACTTGCCCCAAGCCGCTCATCTGATAAGAGACTCCAGTAGCCCCACACTTGAGCTCTGGGCTTGCTCCGCCATGTTGTTTCATGTCTCAGAGCTAGATCTGATCCCAGGTCCCAAGAGCTGGGAGTTCTGCAGCCCAGAGCATTATTCTTGTTTCCTGTTCTGCCACCACACCCAGAACCAGGCTCTGAGCCAGATGGATAAAAGGGCTGTCCTTTACTACCTTCACTCCCACACTGGACAGAAGCCACGAAAATGTACCACTGAGGGACAGGAAATCCACCTAAGCACTGCCCCTGCCATGAAAACACAGGTGGAGCAGCTAAGAGTCCAGACCCCGTTTCCCGGTGGTCTGACCTCAGGGACGTCACTGCCTCTGTCTGAGCCTCAGTTTTCCTCATCTGTAAAAGAGGAGTTATAACCTCATGAGGCTATCTGAGAGAGAGATTATGGAGTAGATTAGTGTGTGTGTGTTAGTTGCTCAGTTGTGTCCTGACTTTGCAACTCCATGGACTATAGCCCACCAGGCTCCCCTGTCCGTGGTATTCTCCAGGCAAGAATATTGGAGTGGGTTGCCATTCTCTTCTCCAGGGGAATCTTCCTGACCCAGGGATCGAACCCAGGTCTCCTTTATTGCAGGCAGATTCTTCCCTGGTGGTCTAAGCCACCAGGAAACCTCCAGAGTAGATTATTACTGGTATTATAATAACAGGAGGAGGATTTAGCTAGTTGGCTCTGCCCCTTCTCAGCAGTCATCCCACGGGAATGTGGAGCCCGTCTTCAAGCCGCCAAAGGGTGGCTCCAGGTGGTGGGCACCTGTGGGGGTCTTGTGGGCTGACACGAGGTGGAGCCGAAGGGCATTGTGGCTGCAGCATGCAGTCCCCAGGACGCATGGCTTCCTCCTGAGGTCCCCACGCTTGTGCAGGCGCCTCACACCCTGAAGAAGACCGGCTGCCACGTGTCATCACAGGAGGGCGCACGCCCTGGGAGGCTGGGTCACCGCAGACACTGCAGGCTCCATCTTGCTCCCCGGGCCGCTCGCTCTGGAGAAGGAGTTGCCATGCTGTGAGAACAACTGAGTCAGCCTTGGAAAGACCTCAGATGAGATGCTGAGGCCTCCTGCCAACAGCCACACTGGAGCCATCGTGGAATCAGTCTTGAGCCCCAGTCAAGCCCTCATATGATGGGCATCTGGGTGACATGCTGACTACAACCTCATGAGAGGCCCTGAGCAGGAACCACAGAGCCACCAGCCCCGGCCTCCAGGTGCCCTAGAATCTGTGTCCTCTCCCCTCCCCATCAGTCAAATTTCTGTTAACCAGGGAAATTCTTCAGTAAACCCTGCAGCTGACTAAGAGTTTCTATTTCCGCTCACAGGGCTGAAAACACGTCAGACGTCACCTGGGTCTCTGTCTCGTTCTGGAGGCACAACCGCACCTTCCCTGTTGTGTGAGGATGGGAGCAGGTGTTGAGGCACCTTCCTGGGCTGAGGGTACCCACGACCTGGCTGGAGAGAGGGGGGAGAGGAGACAGCGGCTGCTCAGTTTCCTAAATCACAGACCTGAGTGTACTTCTCTCCCGCTCAAAAAAAAAACCTCTCACGGCTGCCCATGGCCTCCACACTGTCAGGAGCCAGCCCAGTGATTCTCACTGCGTGGTCCCAGCAGTGGCAGCAGCACCTGGGAATTTGCGAGAAGCACAAATCCTGTGGCTCTACCTCAGAAAAACTGAATCAGGAGTTTTGGGGGAAGCCTGGGCGCTCAGCGGTTTCACACTTGCCTCCAGTGATCCTGACGCTCCATCTCCTGTCTCCCCATTCCTTCCCGTGTCTCCTGTGCTCCAGAAACACCCAGTGTCTCTTCCTCCAGGCTCCACCCTAGCGCCACGAATATTCCCTGGCTACCAACTCCGTGCCAGGTGTGAGCATAGAGCAGGGAACAAGGCAGACATCAGGCCTGCTCTCCTCAAGCCTACAACCTGCCCTGCCCTCGGTCTGGAATATTCTTCCCTTCCCCCCACCAGCCAGATCCTCATCCAGCCCTCACGCCACTGAATGCACCCCCTTCCTTGAGCCTGAATTAAGTGCCCGCAGGAGGCAGTGGGCACCTCCACCCACCTGTCACCTTCACAAGGGGCCCCTGGAGCACTCGAGGTGTGCACAACCGGGACTGAAATATTGGCAGTGTGAGTGCAACTTGTACACCGGATTGGAAAGATTTAGTACCCCCCCCAAAAAAAGATGGGAAAACATATGTTTCAATAATTTTTTGTATTGATTATATGGTGAAAGAATAGATTGAGTTAAAGAAAGTATACAAATTAATTTTATCTGTTTCTTTTCTACTTGAAGATGCTACTAGAACATTTGAAATTAAGTATGTGGCTCACTTTTTTTTTTTTTTTTGACCAGCACTGTGCTGGTTGTAAATTAGTTTCAGGACTACAGACTCTGTGAGGGCATTTCTGTCCATCTGTCCATCCATTCATCCTTCCTTCCTTCCTTGATTTCTCCCTCCCCTCCCCCTCTCCTCTGTCCTTCTTTCCACAAACATTTATTGGACATCTGCTCTTAACTCTCACCATAAGACTGGGCACAAAGTAAACGCCAACACTGTTTGCTGAATGAATAAATCAATGCTCAGAATGCAGACTGACCCACACGTGACCCTGGGGGAGTTCCTCTCCTCTTTAATTCCCATACCTGCTTGCTTGGGTGTAGTTTTCCCATTTCATTTCAAAAGAAGCCAAATTCCAAAGATATCCTTGAACTATACAAAAAAAGGTCTTAATGACCCAGATAACCACCATGGTGTGGTCACTCATCTAGAGCCAGACAGACATCCTAGAGTGTGAATTCAAGTGAACCTTAGGAAGCATTACGATGAACAAAGCTAGTGGAGGTAACAGAATTCCTGTGGAGTTATTTAAAATCCTAAAAAAGATGATGCTGTTAAAGCGCTGCACTCAATGTCAGCAAATTTGGAAAACTCAGCAGTGGCCACAGGACTGGAAAAGGTCAGTTTTCATTCCAATCACAAAGAAGGGCAATGCCAGAGAATGTTCAAACTCAGGGCCAGGGTCAGCTTTCCTTCTGCATTCGGGGCTCAGGTGCCCTCATGTCCCTAGGCCAGGACTCTGCGTGCAGACACTTTGTCCTGGACACTCCACGAGAATCTGGGCCTGGAGCTTTAACGCCAAGCTGTCCAGTGAGGGAAGGGCACCAGGGGGCAGAGCCGTCCACTGCACCTCGCTCACCCTGACCGGCCACCATGAGCCCGGGAGGATGAGCGCGCACATGGGTCGGTGAGACCCGGGCTTCTGAGCCTGCTCTGGGCCCTGGACAAGAATCACTGTGGGAGTAACAGGTTCCAGAATCTCAGACTCAGCTGCCTCTGACTGTACCCCTCCCCACTTTCCACCTCTCCAACTGGAGAGGCTGCAAGACCCTGGGAGGAGCCACAGTATCTCAGAGGAGATGCCCTTTGGAGCTGAGAAGGCAGCAAGAGGGCTGGCATGGGGCATGGCTTTTCGTGTCCTGGGACCCACTCACACCGCACACGAGGTCATGGCCGCTGCAGCACGACCCTGCAGCCAGCCGTAGGCTTCCTCAGGCCCTCCCACTGCTTCCACACCCTTCCCAACCTCACACCGAACCACCAGAGGTTTCCCTTCCCCTGGGCTCTGGCTTATGCGATTATTTCTTTTTTTAAAGTATTTATTTTGGTTGCACTGGGTTTTTGTGGCTGTATACAGGCTTTCTCTAGTTGCAGAGAGCAGGGGCTGCTACTCTTTGGTGTGAAACACAGGCTCGAGGCGTGCAGGCTCCGTGGTCGGGGTGCTCAGGCTCAGTCGCTCTGCGGCATGTGGAATCTTCCGGGATCAGGGCTCAAACTTGTGTCCCTTGCATCAGCGAGTGGATTCTTACTGTACCACCAGAGAAGCCTCTATGCTGCTACTTCTGTCTCAAATGCTCTCTTCTGGCTCAACCTTGATCTTTCCACATGGCTGGCTCCTTCTTATCCTTCAGGTCTCCTAAAGATCACCTCCTTGGAGAGAATGCCCCTGACTGACTTTGCTAAATACGTCACAGTCCTTTTCTCTTTTGCAAAGCACCTCTTCCTTCCTAGCAAGGAATTTCACTGTAGGGGAGTGAATTGCCACCTTGGCTTTAACAACCTTATCTTCCCCTTTAAGATACGCCATGGATCACCACAGGAAATTTCAGGCACTCAAACCACACACGTCCCATCTCCTATGTACAAGCTGAGAGCAGGAAGTCTCATGCCCAAGAGTCTAGTCTGTGATTCCATGGGTTCCATGCAATGGATTCCAACATTCATTTGCATGATGTTCTAGAACAAGCAAAACCAATACACTTCACACCCACCAGGGCAGCTATAATCCAAAAGCAAAAGTGTTGGTGAGGATGTAGCAGAATGAGAACCCTCCTACAGTGCTGGTAAGAACATAAAACTGTGCAGCTGCTGTGGAAAGTAAGGGGGTCTGGTCATCCCCCCCCCAAAATTAAGCACAGAATTACCATGCGCTTTGCTTAGTCACTCAGTTGTGTCTAACTCTTTGTGACCCCGTGGACTGTAGCCCACCAGGCTCCTCTGTCTGTGAAATTCTCCAAGCAAGAAGACCAGAGTGAGTTGCCATGCCCTCCTCCAGGGGATCTTCCCATCCCAGGGATTGAACCCAGGTCTCCCACATTGCAGGCAGATTCTTTACCAGCTGAGCTACCAGGGAAGAATTCTACTCCCAAATAACTGGAAACAAAACCTCAGACAAATATATACACACTCATGTTCATAGCAGCACTATTCACAAAATCAAAAAGAAAAAAAAGCCAAAATGTAGAAATAACCCAAGTGTGTACATACATTAGGTCACTAAAGAAATGAAGTACAGACACAGGGTGACCGTTGAACACACGATGCTAAGTGAAAAGAAGTCAGACTTGCAAGGAGGTTACATGACATGACTCCACTTACATGAAATTTCCAGAATAGGTAAGCCCATAAGGATGGAACGCAGATTTGTGGTCGCCAGGAGCTAGAATGAGGGGGAAGTGAGTGGTGACTGCTTAATGGGGAAGGGTTTCCTTTTGGCGGGATGAAAAGGGTTTGGAACTACAGAGAGCGATGGTTGTACAACACAATGAATGTCCTAAATGCCACTGAACTGTTACCTTAAAACGTTTCATTTTATGTTATGTGGATTTCACTTCAAAAAAATCAAAACCAAAATAAAAACTACAACAATCCTGTTAAAAAATCAGGGACTTCCCCAGTGGTCTGGTGGTTAAAAATCCACCTTGTAATTCAGGGGACATGGGTTCGATCCCTGGTCAGAGAACCGGGATCCCACGTGCTACGGAGCAACTAAATAAGTTCACGTGCCACAACTAAGACCCGACACAGTCAAATAACTAAATAAATATTTTTTTAAAAAATTAGAACAGCTTCCTTGGTGGCTCAATGGTAATGAATCCACCTGCCAAAGCAGGAGACATGGGTTCAATCCTTGGTCCAGGAAGATTTCACATGCCCTGGAGCAACTAAACACATGGGCCACGACTACTGAGCGCTCTGGAGCCTGGAAGCCGCAACTACCAGCCCACACTCCGTGATTGCTGAAGTATGCGCGCCCTAGAGCCTGTGCTCCACAACAGAAAGCAGCCACCTCACTAGAAGCACAAGCACCGCAACAAAGAAGAGCCCCTACCCGACGCAACTAGAGAAAAGCCCACACAGCAACGAAGACCCAGCACAGCCATAAATAAACAAACACTAAAAATCAAACAGCTAGAGCAGTACTTGCCTAGGATTAGGGAGAACAATGGCTGGGAAAGGGGGTAAGGCACTTTCTGGAGTGATGGAAATGCTCTATATCACCACTGTCCAGTAGAAATACAACAATATGGGTCGTATATGTCAGGCTCAATTTTCTGGTAGCCACATTGAAAAAGAAACAGGTGAAATTTCAATAATATATTTTCTTTAACCCACTATCTCCAAAGTATCATCATTTCAACATCCTCAATATTTTAAAATTCTGTGTGTATGACCATGTGTGTAGTGGTCACACAAGTATGCATCTGTGATTTTAAAGATTGCAAAGAGCTAAGTACACACATACACATTAGTGAGAGGATGAAAACTGGTAAAATCTGTCAGGTTGATGGATTATATCAATGTCAATTTCCTGCTGTGATATTACACTACAGTTTCCTAAGATGTCGTCACCATTGGGGTAAACTGGGTGAAAGGTAGAAGGGATCTCTTTATTATTTTCAGTCTGCGGGTGAATTTATCTCAGGAAGACGAGGCATGGGCTTCACCCCTGGGGCGGGGCCTTGGACTCCTAAGGTTGGGGCAGAAGTGCCCAAGGCATCCAGCTGTTCACAGGTCCTTGTCAGATGTACATACTGGACTGAGTCAAACCAGACTCAGCCCTTGACTTGCTGGGGGTCACAGGGGTGCGCTGTAACCAGACAACCCCTCAGAGGGAACCATGCCATGAAGGTACACGGCAGGGACCCACCCAGTCAGGGGCTCAGCACAGCCACAAGCCTGCAACTTTAGGGCTAAACATCACCGGATATAATCCAAGAATGATGACAGCTGAGAGCTGACATGTATTAGAAACTTCCTCTGTGCTGGACATGTGTCAAAGCCAGGCTTCATTTATTCTTCCTTACAACCCTTTCAAGTGGATGTCATTATTTCCATTTAACTAAAAGAAAAACCGAGGCACAAGAAATCAAGGTCACCCAGAAAGCAGAGGAGCCACGATGTGAGCCCAGACTGTCTTGCTCCAGAGCCCCGAGTCTGACCCATGAGCTCTGGTGACTCCCAGGCTGGATCACACAGAAAGCTGACCCTCTGTGCCTGGTGGATCTTTAACCATCCCCACGCCCTGGAACCACTTCCTGTCTCTCCCATCAGCACCAGCTTGACTGTTTGAGCATTAATGTGCTAACGAGGCCTGAGGAGCCATGACCACACAGTGTCCTTCGACCATCAGCCTTAGGGAGGGTGAGCTTGTGCGCATGCCTGTCCCTGTGCCTGTTCTGGGTCCAGCCCTGCCCTCTCCTCAAGTCCGTTTCAAAAACAGCAGTTTCTCCATCAATTGATCAACAGAGAAATAAAACATGGCAAATCCATTCAATAGACTATTATTTATCCAAACATAAAAAGCAATGGCATGCTGACATATGACACAACATGTTACTGAATGCAGGAAGCTGACACAAAGCTCACATGTCGTATGATCCCATTTACACGAAATGTCCAGATCGGCAAATTCATAGGGACTGAGGGGTTTGCTTCCTGGTGGCAGTAAAGAATTCGCTTGCAATGTGGGAGACCCAGGTTCTATCCCTGGGTCGGGAAGATCCCTTGGAGAAAGGAATGGCTACCCACTCCAGTATTCTTGCCTGGAGAATCCCATGGACAGAAGAGCCTGGAGGGCTACAGGCCATGGGGTCTCAGAAGAGTCAGACATGATTGAGTGACGAACACTTTCACTTCTCATAGAGACAGAACACAGACTGTTTTTTTGCCAGGGGCTGGAGGAGGGGGAACTGGGGAGCAACTGCTAACGGGGTGTTGGGTTGGGGACAACAAAAATATTCTAGCACTAGGCAGAGGTGATGGTTGTACAGCACTGTGACTGCACCAAATGTAACTGACTTGCCCACTTTAAAATGGTTAATTTGATGCTATATGAATTTTACTTCAGTTAGAAAAAAAAAAGAGAGAGAGAGAGCTTCCCTGGTGGCTCAGTGGTGATGAGTCCACCTGCCAGTGCAGGGGACACAGGTTCGATCCCTGGTCCGGGAAGATCCCACAGGCCGCAGAGCAGCTAAGCCCATGCACCGCAACTGCTGAGCAAGTGCTCTAGAGCCCAGGCTCTGCAACAAGAGAAGCCATCACAGTGAGAAGCCAGAGCACTGTAGCTCGAGAGTAGCCCCTGCTTGCTGCAACTAGAGAAAACCCGCACAGCAACAAAGACCCAGTACAGTCATAAATAAAATAAATAATTCTTTAAGAAGAAAAACAGTAGCTTCCAGATCATGGGGTGCTATAACTCTACAGATGGTGCCTGGCTTCCTGACATAACCAGGCAAAACTTGGCTCTGGGTCGGGGAAGCCCACCTCCATGCCAGATTGCCCCCTGCATGCCCCACTGTGCCCGCCCTGCAGGGGAAACAGGAGTCTCGCCCCACACTCCGGACATCCACGGAGTAAAGGAAAGCAAACAGACCCGCGCTTTGTGTCAGGTCCCCAGAAGCTCTCTGTAAGAGCACTGGTGAGCCACTGTCCTGTTTGTGGGATACTTACTAAGTGCAAGGCACTGGAAGTGTCATTTAGAAAATGTATTTATCCTTTGGGGTCGTGCTGGGTCTTTTGCTGCACGTGGGCTGGCTTTCTCCAGTTTCGACGAGCAGGGGCTACTCTCTAGTTGTGGTGTGTGGACTTCTCACTGCTAGGGCTTCTCTTGGTGCAGAGCATGGGCTCTAGGGTCAACAGCTGTGGTGCACAGGCTTAGCTGCCCCCAGGCACGTGGGATTTTTCCAGACCAGAGATTGGACCCGTGTCCACAGCATTGGCAGGCAGATTTTTAAGCCCTGGACCACCAAGGAAGGAAGCCCCAATGGGTACGTCATCTCACTTAATCCTCACCAGAACCCCAAGATACATACTGTGATTCCTCTGCTTTACAGAACAGGGAAAGAGGCTCAGAGGGATCAAGTTCACCGCTCAAGTTCACCCAGCAAATAAGTGCTAGAACCCATGGACCCGCCTCTTCCCACTGGGCACACACTTGAATGGACCGCACACTCAGGATCTGAAACTTCCTCTCTCCCCCCAGGGGTCCAGAGCCTGAGTGATCACCCTCCCTGCAAAATCAGGAGCAGGAATCAAGCCTTCACGGGCTTCTGAAAGATGATGTTGTTGTTCCTGTACTGTTGCCAAATCGTGTCCGACTCTTCCCCAACCACATGGACTGCAGCACGCCAGGCTTCCCTGTCGCTCACCATCTCCTGGAGTTTGCCCAAGTTCAAATTCAGGACTGCCCTCAAAATAGAAATGGGCTCTACGGGGGGCAGATTGGGATCACACTAGAATCCAGGAGCTCTGGAGGGAGGTACACAGGCACTGTCTTCCCTGGGCAAAAGACACCCTCTCTGAGCCTCACTCTCCTCACCTGTGAAGTCCAAGGGCTTTGGTACCAGGTGATGCGGCAGAGGACACAGAGGTGTGCAGGGGTGGGGGAGGTGTCCATCAGAGGTCAGAGGTTTGCATCCCGGGGTTGGGGGTGGATGCCCAGGGAGAGACGGTGTCCTGGGGTGAAGTTCTGCTTCTTGCTCCGGTCCCCTCACACCTCAGGCCCAGGGCCATCTCACACTTGCCAGTTCGTGGAGGTATTTCCCTGGGGTCAGACGAGGGTAGGATTTGTCTCACGCTCCAAATCTGAAAGGCAGGCCATCCTGAATTCCAGCCTGGCTAAGAGGACAGAGCCTAAGGGACAGACAGCCTGCGGGAGGGGGGCTGAGGCCACCAGCGTGATTTCAGGCCAACCCACCCCATTAAACGGTGTTTTTTCCCCAGGCAGAAGGAGGCCAGGCTAATTAAGTGGAATGCGCCAGTCTGTAAATCGACTTTTGTGCTCCAGGAGCTCCCAAACTGGGTCAGAGACTCTTCGTCCCTCAGAGTCACCCGGGAACACCCACTTCCATCTGCACTTAGAGCCTGGATCTCTACAGACACATCTAGCCTCCACACTCTCCCTACCCTGGGACCTGGCTTCAGGTCACTGACCGAGCTCTGACCCTCCAACTGCCCAGCCCACCCCAGTGGGTACTAAGCTCCTCTCTGGAGAGGCCAAGCCCCCAGCTACCCAATAAGGCTGGGCTCAGAGGTTCAGGGCGAGTTTAAAGGCATACCTGGTGGGGGAGGGGAGGGCGGGGTATGTCCATGTATCATGGACAGTTCAAGGGTCAAGGCCTCTGGGACTGCGAGCAGAACCTGCTGAGCTCACCAATGAGAAGAGAACAAACCAGCCCAATACCAAGTCCAAAAGTGGCGTCTTGGGGGCTAAAAATTACAGCTAGAAGGCCCAGGCTAAGCGATAGAGCTATACAAGGCCCTCAAAAGAAGCCAGCAGCCATGGCCCGGATACAGGCTGGGGATATTTTCATAATAAAGAAAGATGCTGTTTATCAGGGGCTTGCCGCACGCCAGGAAATGTGCCCACGCACATGATATACATTTCCTCTTCAAACCTCACGCTTCCTGTCAGTGACCCCATTTTACAGACAGTAAAACTGAGGCTCAGCAAGATAGAGTGACTTGCCAGAGGCCACGGCAGAGTCAGGGCTGGACCTCAGGCCTGGCTGACTCACAAATCCTCCCTCCACATGCTGTCCAGCCTCTTGGCTCATGGGAAAATCTCACAGCACATCCTTGGTGGCCCACCAGGCTGAGGGGGCTGCACGGAGCCATGGAATCTGACACAACTGTGAATTGAGTCAGCATGGCGAGCCTCTGGGGCCAGTGCTCAACACGGTCATATTGCAGGAGCCTGTGGATATATCCTAAGGCTCAGGGCCCTGACCATCGTATCCCTCAGGGCCCTGGGGATACAATGAGGGTGGACCTCATGGGCTTGTCCCAAAAAGACACCCTGACAAGGAGTCAGGCTCCAAGGGGTCTTAGAGGACTTCAAAAGCCAGGAAAGATTGAAGGCAGGAGGAGAAGGGGACAACAGAGGATGAGATGGTTGGACGGCATCACCAATTCAATAGACATGAAGAAGGAAGTGAAGTTGCTCAGTCATGTTCGACTCTGCGGTTGCATGGACTGTAACCTACCAGGCTCCCCTGTCCATGGGATTTTCCAGGCAAGAGTACTGGGGTGGGTAGCCATTTCGTTCTCCAGGGGATCTTCCCGACCCAAGGGTCGAACCCAGGTCTCCTGCATTGCAGGCAGACGCTTTACCATCTGAGCCACTAGGGAAGCCCAATGGACGTGAGTTTGGACAAACGCCGGGAGATGGTGAAGGACAGGGAAGCCTGGCGTGCCGCAGTCCGACTGAAGAACAACAGTAACAAAAGTCAAAGGAAGCCGGCTAAGCTGGAACTTTCAGTGGAGAGCAATCATCTGAGCCTGAGGCCTCAGTGGCTGTTAGGCCTGGCGGGGGAGATTGCGAGCGGAGGTTTCAGGCTGGCTCTGCTTGGCCAGTTGGGGAGATTCTAAGAGGCTGCAGGTGCGAGGGGTGAAAAGCAAAGCGAGAGCTGGTAGAGGAGTCTGGAGAGCAGGAGGGGGAAATGGAGATGAATTTACAGGTGCTGCCTCCCCAAAAAACCAGGGGTACAAGCTGTACATCTTCCCACCAAGAAAGCACAACAGCAACAACTGAGGGTGACCTGACAGCCCTCTGCTCTGCTCCTGGACACAGCCCACCCAGAAGGCCCCTTGTGAGAGGCATGGGGGAGCATGGAGGTCTTCCCAAGCTGGGGAGGGGGTGTGAACCCCTGTATCATGCACAGTCTGGATTACTACAAAGTAGGAGGCAGCTTAGTGTGGCAATGAGGGCACAACTCAGAATGCCCAGTTCAGTCCCCAGATGTGCCACTAGCTAGCTGTGTGACTTCCAGCAAGTTACTTTACCTCTCTGTGCTTCTGTTTTCACAACCATAGAAACAAGGTTTTTTCACCCCAACTTTTCATATTTAAACAGCTTTCTTGAGGTATAATCCATAGACTACACAATCCACCTATTTAGAGTATACAATTCAATGATTTTTCCCCCTATATCTAAAGAGCGGTACAGGGCTTCCCAGGTGGCACAGTGGTAAATAATCCACCTGCCATTGCAGGAGATGCAAGAGACTCAGGTTCCATCTCTGGATTGAGAAGATCTCCTGGAGTAGGAAATGGCAACCATAGGGGTATCTGGCTCTCATTGCTCCTCTGGGCCTTAGAGACTGCCGTGGCTCTGAGTCATAAAGTAGAGAGTTTCTGGACTCTCCTGGCTAAGGACTGGAGCTTCCCAGCCACAGAGACCCCCTGGACAGCACAGCATCAGGGTCTCTCTGGTTGCAAGTTGGCTCTTGTCCTTATCAACCACAGCACCGATTATAAAAGGTGTGGAAATAGAGAAGTTCCCTGAGTTTTTGGTCCTGAGACAATCCTGGTCTGACCACAGAGAAATGGTGTGCCTCTTACTTCCCCTCTGGTCTGCGGAGCGCAACCCTGGCTAGTTTCATTCTGCCTCAGCCCAAAGGTCCCTGTTGGCAAGTTCAACTCCTTGCATGACTGTGGACTCCTGCGAGCAGACCCCACAACACTGGGTGAGGGTGTAGGCTTCCCACACTTTCATTTCTGTCTCCCTGAGCCCCTCGACCCCCACCCCCCTGCCAAACCAGCCCGAGTTCTCATCCCATGTTCCCTTTGATCTTGATGGAAAGAACCAAATACTTTTCAGACTCATATTCTGTCTCCATAACTTTATGATTCTGGACAAGTTGGGGTTTCCCAGGTGGCACTAGTGGTAAAGAACCTGCCTGCCAATGTTGGAGACACAGGAGATACTGAGTTTGATCCCTGAGTTGGGAAAATCCCCTGGAGGAGGCCACGGCAACCCACTTCAGTATCCTTGCCTCAAAAATCCCATGGACAGAGGAGCCTGGTGGGCTATGGTCCATGGGGTCGCAAAGAGTCGGATACAACTGAGTGGCTGAGCACACACACACAGAGTTGTACAACCATCGCCATAATCAATCTTAGAACATTTTATCACCCCTAAACGAAACCCCATACCCGTTATAGCCACTCATTCCCCGCTGCCACCCCAAGCCCTAGATAACCACTGCTCTACCTTCTGTCTGGAGAAAGCAATGGCACCCCACTCCAGTACTCTTGCCTGGAAAACCCCATGGACAGAGAAGCCTGATGGGCTGCAGTCCATGGGGTCGCTGGGAGTCGGACACGACTGAGCGACTTCATTTTCACTTTTCACTTTCATGCATTGGAGAAGGAAATGGCAACCCACTCCAGTGTTCTTGCCTGGAGAATCCCAGGGACGGGGGAGCCTGGTGGGCTGCCATCTATGGGGCTGCACAGAGTTGGACACGACTGAAGTGACTTAGCAGCAGCAGCAGCTACTTTCTGTCACTACAGATTTGGCTATTCTGGGCATTTCCTGTAAGCAGAATCATACATGACCTTTTGTGGCTGGCTTCTTTCACTTAGCATGTTTTCAAGGTTCATCCTCATGACAGCATATATCATTTCTTTTCACGGCAGGACATTCCATTGTATGGACAGGCCACATTTTGTTTGTCCACTCAGCGATGATGGACACTTGGCTTGTTTCCACATTGAGGCTATGATAAACACTGTGGCTACAAACACTCATGCACAAGTATTGGTGTGGACATATGTTTTCACTTTTATTGGGTAAACACCTAAGAGTGGAATTAACTGGTTCTTTACAGAAGTCTTTGTTGAATAAAAACATCCTTATTTCCTCTGGTACCACTCAGCAGAAAAGAAAGGAGTTACTCTTTCTTGAACACTTACTGTATGCCAATTACTGTCCAAGGTGCACTTCTACACACAGCTGGATTTAATTTTCATAATTTCATTGAGAGAAATTATTATTATTATTATAGTCACTATCTACATGCAAAAACTGAGGTGCAGACGGGAAAGGCAACTTGCTCAGTGTGCGTGATATGTGGGTTCTCAGCTGCTCTGAGTAATTTCAGGGATTGATGAACAAGCCCACTGCCATCTCCATGGTTTTATGGACCTGAATTATATCTCCCTCCTCAAATCTCATGATCCAAACAGCCACCAGGCCCATTCATTTGCCCAATAATGTAAGGTTTAAGTCCTTCCCTTTGATCAAAGTTCTCCCCTCAAAATGATACATCCTGGACTTCCCTGTTGGTCCACTGGATGAGAATCTGCCTGACAATGCAGGGAACTGGGTTTGACCTCTGGTCCAGGAAGATTCCACATGCTGCTGAGCAATGAAGCCCGTGCATCACAGCTACTGAAGCCCTCACGCCCTGGAGCCCATGCTCTGCAACAAGAGACGCTGCCACAGTGAGAAGCCCATGCACTGTAGCTAAAGAGTAACCTCCGCGCGCCACAACTAGAGAAAGCCCTCTCGCAGTAATGAAGACCCAGCACAGCCAAAATAAAAATAAATAAAATAAATAGCCTATTTTTAAAACTACACATTTACCTTTTCAAAAAAAAATGATATAATACATCCTAAGTCAGCCAGGATCTAGGGACCCCAAAGCTCATCCAATCAGCAGTGAAATGTCCTGCAGCCTCGAGTGTCTTCTGTGTTCCCCCATGCCCGGGGAATCCCCACCAGCTTCTCCAGCACTGCAGGAAACCCGAGCAGCATCCTAAGAGCCAGACATCTGGCCTGACGATTGAAATGTGCCTACCATGGACTGAACCATGCCCTTCCTCAAAGTCATCTGATGAAGCCCCAGATTCCAGTGTGTTTGGAGGTGGTGCTGTTGGGAGACAATGAGGTTTAAATGAGGTCTCGTCATGATGAGATTAGTGCCTTTCTAAGATACACGAGAGAGTCTGCTGGCTCCCTCTCCCTGCCATATGAGGACACAGGAAGATGGTGGCCACTGACAAGCCAGGAGGAGGATTCCCACCAGGAGCAGACCAGGCTGGGCCCTCAGTCTTGGACTTTCAAGCCTCTAGAACTGTGAGAAAATAAATTTCTGCTGTTTAAGCCATCTGGTTAATGTTACAGTGCTATGGCAGCCTGAGCTGACAAGACATAGTCCCCAAGCCATGGCCACCAGGAGAGACTGGGTTGAAATGACTTGAGGGGTTTGGGGCCCCCATCAGCTGTGCCCTGGGAGGGACCTGGGTCAATGCCATCATCAGTCACCGAGTTCCATGAGTCAGAAGCTGTTTATTAGCCAGAGCACACCAAGACCAGAATATACTTGCCAAAAATGGAGTTTGAAGAAATCTACAGAGTTGTGTGGGTTTTATGAATATATTTTCAGCTGCAAAGACAAAGACGGTGTATTTGACATGCCCCCAAACCTACCTACCAATCAATCTGTATAAAACCCAATCCCTTCCATTAATTAGAGCTTAACCTTCAGCTTTTTTAAGTGAAAATCTATTTCACCAAAGAAGAGCTTCCCAGAGTGAGTGGCTTATCTTGGAGACAGCAATAGGATACCACGTCATATATGATATGATATGATTGCATTGTTTTCATGAAATAAGAATAGGCTCTTTAGGACCCAAATGTAAATTGAGTTAATTTTTTTTTCTGGAGCCTGGAATTATTGCCTGGAATACATAATGTTTTCCAGGTGCCTGGTTGAAAACATCGGTAGGCATGACCCTTGACATGGTGTCTGTCTCAAGATGTGCCAGAAAGGACAGAAGAGAGAGAGACAAACTTCCCAAACCCAAGAGCTTTCTCTTCCTATGTCTCATTCTATACAGATGATGGAAATTCACCATGGACTATAAATGTCTCAGTGCAAATGAGATCTGATTGCCGGTGGTGGATGCGCCCTGTGAAAGCCTAGTGCTTAATTGTGGCTTTCTCGCACAGACCTCGTTGGGAATCAGTTTAGAACCCAGCTGCTAGGTGGCTGCGTCCACCTGCAGGTGGGGGCCGTGGGCGCTTGTTTTGTTTCTCAGTTTCCTTCCTCCAGCAGGATGCTCTCCCTGAGCCCTCATTCCAGGCCCAGACCTTGCTAAGTTAAATAGTGAACGGGGAGGACTAACCTCCTAAAGAGAGATAAATACTCCACAAGAGGTATGATCCATGTCTGCAGCACAAGGCTTAGAGTGCAAGTTCTGATGTCAGAGAGTCCTGGCTCTGCCATTTACCTGGGAAAGTTCTAAGCCTCAGTTTATCCATCCATAAAATGGGGCTACCAATAGTAGATGCTCCCACTCCAGGTCTGGGACCCGCTACTGTTCCACCATGGTAACTCCCACTTCATGCTTCACCTTCACCATTTAGCTACATCCTCCAGCTACTCCCTCATTGCTCAGCTACTTCCTCTCTCCTGCTACTTCCCATTCCCTCAGTTGCTCCTTCATTATCCAATTAGCGTCTGCCTCCAATGTGGGAGACCCGGGTTTGATCCCTGGGTCGGGAAGATCCCCTGGAGAAGGAAATGGCAACCCACTCCAGTATTCTTGCTTGGAGAATCTCATGGACTGAGGAGCCTGGTGGGCTGCAGTCCATGGGGTCACAAAGAGTCGGACACGACTGAGTGACTTTACTTACTTACTTACAGTCAACCACTCAGATGGCCACTCAGGCCCCAGTTACCCTGCCACTCCCCAGTTCCCCTTTCAACCTCATATTATCTCGAGTTATATTCTTCTGACTTAAACAAGCTTAGAACAATCAAGGGAATCTTGGCTTTCGTTGGGACAAATCTGTCCTAGTCTATATATACTTTTCTCTGCAGGAAACTGTCTCTTCCTGGACCAAGCAGTTGATGTTTAGAGATGGAGTGTTTCCTGCCTATTATCTTTGAGCCCTTTGGTCTGGACTACAGAGAGTGGGAAGGCAAAGCCCACATGGTACAAAGGCTTGAAACATTGCCAGGCAGAGCCAGGTGTCTCCACCACACAGGAAGACGCTGGCGGGTTGGCTGGTATAGCCTTAGAGCAGCTCTCCTGGTTCCAGGTGGGATGCTGAAACAAGAGGCTCCTCCTCCTCAGGATGCTTAGGGCCCTGCCCCTAAGCATCCTGCAGTTCAAGATGCTCTCCCCTAAAAGCTGGGAGAGCTTCATTATGGATCTGATTAAATCATAAGAAACCTCATCCCAAGCTTGCCAGAAAACAAGTTATTTTCAGCATCCGTGGGCAGCAAATGGAGAAGAAAGTCATGAGCCGGAAGAAATGACTATGTAGAAACCAAGCCCATTTAGATGAAGGTTGGCCACCATTTATCCTTGACAAAATGGTAGATGCCAAGAACTTGGGGGAAGTTTTGTGATATAATCTAAAGGTTTTGTTTTTTTTTTAATAACAAGGGAACAGATCATATTAACTACAAAAGGTTAGAGAAAGAAATGTATAGAAATCAATTTAAGGTCCCTCCAAAGAGTTTTGTAATTATAGATGGGTTTTAAACATTCAAATGGCTCAAGCCAAGCAAAATAAATTAAGAGATGACACACAGAAATCAGGAAATCCCAGGCACCTTGAATGCTATGGTTTCCATCAGTGGCCTGACAGAAGTTCTTCAGGGGGCAAGTCTTTTCATTTTAGGGACTCTGAAAGGGTTCTCTCACGCAAGCAGGTTTTAAGTGTTACACTATGTGGAGTGGTCAAAGTCTTTCACTTGACACCAGCTTACAATGAAAATCAATGTAAAACATTTTTCTGTAACTCTTTTATACTAACTATAAAATGACTACAATCAGAATAGTCTCTTGTAAATGACTAATAAGAGATTAGCAATGAGTAAACAGAGATAGAGAAAATGAGAGTAATTAAGGCAGTATGGGCGAGCAGAAGAAAAAAGAAAAAGCTGAAGCTAACGGTAGATGATACTAATAGTGACACTGACTACGCTCGCTGTCCAGCCTTTATGTCAATGAATCTTCCCAATCCCACTGCCACACTCATTTTTCTCTCCACTTTAAGTAAGTAAGTAAAGTCACTCAGTCGTGTCCGACTCTTTGTGACCCCGTGGACTGCAGCTCACCAGGCTCCTCAGTCCATGAGATTCTCCAAGCAAGAATACTTTACAGATGGGGAATTTGAGCACAAAGAGATTAAGGTAACTCACCCAAGGTCACAAAAGAGAGATTAAAAGTTAGTTTTGTCTGACTCCACGTTCTTAACCTCTGAAGTCTGCCTCCTTCTCTGCAAAGCTTCCCGACTTTCACACAAAAACCCTCCTTTGATTCAACTTCCCCTATGCCATCCACATTTTGAAAGATTTCATCTATTGAGCACACTGTATTTGTGAACTAATAATTTGTTCCATCTGGCTGATGATTATTTTTCTGTTCCTATTTCTGTTTCAACATCGATCCAGACTTTAACCCCAATTACTGGGGGTTCGACATAATATTATGAAATCACATAAATCACTGTCATGGCTATGCAGCTAATAAGCAATAAAATTAAATAGGCATAACTGCTGTTCCCCAGCGCTGAATTCTGACTGCCACACAGTTTGAGTCCATATCATGCCAATCACATACTTGGTATACTCAACTCAGGACCCATGGTTCCCAGATAGTGGACTCTGGTAGCAGCATTTGGTCTACCCAATACATCCCAGATATTTCCATGGAAATAAACAGCCAATTACAGTGTTTGATCCTTGCCTAGGGTAATCACACTGGGTTGCTAGAATTCCAGTCTAGAGCAAAGTGAAGTCTAGAATGTGGGACAGATTGTAACAATAATACCTTGGCGGATTCATGTTGATGTATGGCAAAACCAATACAATACTGTAAAGTAATTAACCTCCAATTAAAATAAATAAATTTATATTTTTAAAAAATGGCCCTCAATGAATCATGACTTCTAGTACCCACAGGCTATATAGATTCCTCCCACAGTGACCCTGAGCTTGGCCATGTGATTTCCTTTAGCCAATGAGACATCAGCAAACACGATGCCAGAAAAGGTTTGATAAATGCTTTGAGCTCGCCTTCTTGGAACCCCAAGACAACCATGCTAGAGGAAGCCCACTTGAAGAGAGAAGCCCAGCCATCAAAGCTGAGCCCAAGCACTGGCTTACCAGACAACTAACTGCAGTCTCATGAACCCAGGCAAGACTGGGAAGAACTGCTCAATTGATCCCAAGAGTCACTGAGAAATAATAAGCTATTTTAAGCTGCTAGGTGGTTTGTTTCAGGGTAGTTTGTTATACAATAACAGCCAACCAATACAGCATAGTTCTTGTGGTGACTCATCCAGAGGACTATCAGTACTATCTTTGTAGTGCCTAAGGATCCCAAAGAGTCCTTAAGCCAAAAAGCCTGTATACTAGGGTTTCCTTTGAGGACTGGGAATTCTGACTCCTCCATCAAGATGTAGGTTTCACTTGACTCTTCCTGTGTAAATGACAATGGGACCATTTCCCTTTCCCAGACTCAGTGGGTTTCATATTTATCCTGTCTTGGTCTTCCCCTCTGCTCTAGACACAAATTCCTCCATCAAATATGGTAGGCAGAGGATGGGGCAGTGGGACCAGCTCTATTTGTTGGCACAATCATGGGATGAATACACAGGACGATGCAATACTCTGAGCAGATTCTGGAACACTGTTCTGTTTTTCAAACCCCAACCTGCCTCTCCACGTTTGGTATTTTGGCATCAGTGACTGTTGAGAGAAGGACTTAGAGTTTGGCATTTAAAGAGCCTCTGAGTCTCATAGACAGAAATACTGACCATTTTCTCACTCCATTAGAAGAGAAACACTGGTTCCAGAAGCCAAGCAAGAATAAATCATGCTAGAAATTACTTCATTTATCTCCTCCACAGGGTTGCTAGCCAGAAAAATGCCAATATTAGGAACTGTCTAGACTTCGCTGAACATTTGACAAGCGTCTCATATAACTCCTTATCAATAACCAAGAGAAATGCTGGTGGGATGCCATGGTGCGTTGGGTTTAAGAAGGTTTCAGGAGAGAACCCAATTGGATGAATCCCTCAGAATGGCATCACCTTGGTTTACCAGCCTACTACAAGCGGTTTTTTCTTCTAAGGGTAAACTCACACTATCCAAGCATATAAGGGTACTGAATAAAGCCACAATGCCAGTTTCATGTGATAAAGAGAACTGTCTTGCATGCCAGATATTTATTTAAGCATGATCAACTCATTCTGTGTCTGTAGGCAGACTTGGTTGGCACACCAAATTATAATCAGAAGGTTGCAAGGAGATATACAATCATCACGTTTAGTGGCATTATGTCAACATGGGTTGAAATCTCCTTTTCCATCAAACTGTCCTTAGCAACAAGATGGTAATCTTCAAAGTTGTTGCTCACATTGTCCTCTCTTATGGACAGCATTTAGATCTCATTGCTCACAAATGATCCCCTAGCCTCCTTTTTTTTTTTTTTCCCTAGGCATCTGTTCTTCATTTATTTATCTGCACTGGGTCTTAGCTGCAGCACACGGGATCTTCCATCTTCATTGGGGCATGCAAGATCTTTAGTTGTGCCATGTGGGATCTGGCTTCCTGACCAGGGATAGAACCCCAGGCCTCCTGCCCTGGGAGCATGGAGTCTTAGCCACTGGATCACCAGGGAAGTCCTTGTTGTTTTTATTATTGGACTCAGTGGACATGAAATTACACAAATAAATTTAATCAAACTGACAAAAAAGGGGAAAAGGAAGAAAGTACGAAACTGTATATTTGCTGAAAGTGTGTATATGCTCGGTCACTTCAGTCCTGTCTGACTCTTTGCAATCCAACGGACTGTAGCCCGTCAGGCTTCTCTTCCATGAGATTTCCCAGGCAGGAGTACTGGAGTGGGTTGCCATTCCCTTCTCCAGGGGAGCTTCCTGACCCAGGGATCGAATCCACCTCCTGTGTCTCCTGCATTGCAGGCAGATTCTTTATCCACTGAGGCACCTGGGAAGCCCCAAAAGTGTGTATATATGTTGATAAAAAAATGATTCACTGTTAGAATTTGGAAAAGAATGGATAAACATGTATGTATAACTGAATCACTGCTGTACATCTGAAACTAACACAACATTGTTAACCAATGATACCCAATAAAATAAAAATCTTTTTAAAGATTCACTGTTACACTTGAAACTTTTTGTCACTTTAAAATTATAATAAAATGAGCAAAATAGTGATTCCCCATATTAAATGTCTATATACACTCTTCAAATAAGTAAACACTATTATATTGGTATTTAAAGCTTTGAATGTAAAAAATGAGCTTGTGCTTATTGTTTGTTAACATATCTACATAAGTTGAATTGACAACAACAGTACTTGCAGGGCATGAATTTTATCTATGGTGCTTCCTTGTTTTACTTTAATGACATTCAGTTTAAATTAGTTTAACAGAGATATATTGAAGAGAATGGGATAATAGCTTTCAAACAGGCTTGGGCAAACTAGGAAGGGTGTCAAGATCATAACTTCTTTGGTAAGTGTTGTAAAATAAAGGAAATAAATTGTAACAATCTGTAGCAACATCAGCTTTGGCTTTTCTTTTCCCCAGCCATTGAAAAACACATTGCATTCTCTCTTTGCATGGAAGTATTGATATTATTAAAAATCAGACAGACTATCCTTGGTGGTCCAGTGCCTAAGACTCCATGTTCCCAATGCAAGGGGCCAGGGTTCAATCCCTGGTCAGGGAACTAGATCCCCCACGCCACAGCTAAAGATTCTGCATGCTGCAATGAAGATCAAAGATCCCACTGGCCACAACTAAGACATGGAACAGCCAAACAAACAAATATTTTAAAAGTCAGACAAATAAGCAAGTCTGTGTCTGTCAACTGCCAAAATTACATTTTTAAAAGGTGAGAGGAAACTGTTTTTTTTTTTTCTCCTTGTTTTCCCCATCTTCACAGTTCCTGGTAATCACCCTTCTAGTCTCTGTCTCTGTGAGTTTGGTTGCTTTAGATTCCACATTGAAGTGATATCATACTGTATTTATCTTTCTCTTACTTATTTCACTTAGAATAATCTAGGCATCTGTTCTTGACAAAGCTCTCTTTGTAATATCATCTACTATGAAGCATGTTAGTACTGTGCTTTCTTCAAAGTGACTTTGCTAGACTCAGTTCCAATATGGCCTGGCTGGGTCTCTTATTCACTATCAACCACTAATGCTGGGTTGAAGATGTCCAGACCGTATTCCATGAATGTTTGTGCACGAATTTCTTAATCTGATTCATTATGTGTTCTGTTATCATTTAATTTTCAGAGAGACCTCCTCTTCCACCTAAGTGTAGGAAAGGAAGGTAGACTCTATTGTTTCCAGATACCAACTACAAATAACAGCACAGTTAAGTTCATTTCAGTTGAACAAATATCCCCAATGGGTAATGACTGACCGTGAAACCTTCATAGGAAGGCAGCCTCTGGGTTGTGCCCCCAGGCTCTTGTCTTTGGCCATGATCTGTTCAACATTTTTGTCAAGGATTTGACAAAATGGTCAACGGCTGTATTGTCCTATACAGTAGCCTCCAGCTTAACCACAGTTGACTACTTAAATTATTTTAAATTAACTAAAATTAAGTAATTCCTTAGTCACACTAATCACCTTTTAAGGGCTCATTGGCCATATATAACTAGCAGTTGCCATATTGGACAAGTCATTTCTACAATAAAAAAAAAAAGTTCTATTGGACCCCTCTGATCTAGAATGCAAATGCTCATTGCATTTATGAACAACACAGAATAGAAACTGTTGATGAATATTTCATTGGAAGTGGACATGTTTTTAAACTATGATCTTGCCAACATCCGTTTTCCCTCCTTATTGTAACAGCATTCCAATTTTCCTTGGGGTAGTACAGCAAACCTCCAAGTACCAGTTCATGTATTTTGGGAAGAGCTGACTCCAGTGGTGAACATATCACTCAGATCAGACCAATTATAGCTTTATACTCAAGCTCTAGCAGTAGTCTCTCAGCCACGTCCAACTCTTTGCAACCTCTTGGACTGTAGCCCACCAGGCTCCTCTGTCCATGGAATTCTCCAGCAAGAATACTAGAGTGGGTAGCCATTCCCTTCTCCAGGGGATCTTCCCAACCCAGGGACTGAAACCAGGTCTCCTGCACTGCAGGCAGATTTTTTACCATCTGAGCCATAAAGGTAAGTACATAGCCAATCTCAGCCAATGAGATTCAGTTCTGAGACTTGTTGAACCTAGGACATGATTGGGAGAAGAAATAATTCCCCTTGGAGTTCCAAAAAAGGTAGGATATACACGTCAAACTGCTGTCAGTCATCTACTCAGAGACACTTTTTGACAGTTTTATGTACACATGTGTTAGTTTGAGTTGGATTTCTTGTCTCTTATCTTATCATTGAAGACATCCAAATTATTTGAGCGGGTGGATTATGGGCTCAAGACTCAGCAAGCTTGGGACTTCCTTGGTAGTCCAGTAATTAGGACTCTGTGCTTACACTGCTGAGAGCCCAGGTTCAACCCCTGGTCAGGGAACTAAGATTCCACAAGTCCCACAGCACAGCTGATAAAATAAAATAAAATAACTCAACAAGATAAATGTAAAGCCTTGGTTTCAAAGTTGAAAATCACCTGTAGGTCCAGGAAGGCTGCTGGGGTGCTGCTGCTGTTTCGCCTCTTGATCTGAGTGAGCTGGTTACATAGGGATGCTCAACATATGAAAATGCAACCAGTTTTTCCCTTTGCTGTATGAATAACACACTTCAACAAATAGTGTTTTTTTTTTAATCAATTACATAAGGACCAGATGGGGAAGATGTAAGTTCACTAATGAGACTCTGACTTGAAAGTTTCAGTTTCTCATAAACTCAATATGAGTCAACAGTGGCTGCTCAACAAGCCATGGAAACTTAGGTCACACTAACAGACAGACTCAACCTGAATGAGGAAACTGATAGCACCATTCACCTTAGGGTGAGTCAAATCAGACTTCAGGAAAGACACAAAGTAGAATGTGTCTGCAAATCTCCAAGTGATATCTCGCAATGGTCAGGGGGAGAAGAGATGGGAAGAGAGGATACAGGCAGGGCAGGCTCAATGAAACCCTGGAATGAACAGTGTCTGGATAAACAGACAACCCTACTATCTGCAAATAGTTTTCTACATAGAAAACCCCAAAAGAACCTACTAAAAAACTGAGACTAAGACATTCAATAAAGCAGCTTGATACAAAGTTAATATACAAAACCGTAAAGCCCTCCTTTCGAAAAATAAATAGAACTTAACATGGAAAAAAAAAAAAAGAACCCTAGAGCTTTTCTAAAGGAAAGAAAAGAATATTTTCCCAACAGAGACACACACTACTCATCTGCTTGGAAAAACTCATTATGACAAAGATACCAGTTTAGCCCCCCCAAAATTTTTTTAATTGTGGTAAAATATACATAACATAAAATTTACCACTTTAACAATTTTTAGTGTTCAGTTCAGTGGTACTATGTACATTCACGCTGTGCAACCATCAGCACCATCATCCATCTCCAGAAGTTTTTCCATCTTCCCAAACTGAACCTCTGTACCCAACAGACAATAATGTCTCTTTCTCTCCTCCCATTGGTTCCTGGATAATTTTTTTTTCAATTTTTGTTCTCATGGTAAAACACGTATAACATAAAATTTACCATCTCAACCATTTTTAAGTGTACAGTTCAGTAGTATTGAATATGTTCACCACCATCCATCTCCAGAACTTCTCTTATTTTGAAAAGCTGAAATCCTGTGTCCATTTATAACACTAATCAATTTTTGGAGGAATCTATTTTTGAGCTTTGGGCAGAAAACTAACTCAAAAGGCCTTCAGTATTATACAAACATGCAAAAATATCCAAGAACATTTTGAAAAGGAAGAGTCATACGAAGAAGGATTTTCTATCACACATTAAGCCACAATATAGACCTACATTTGATAATTCTTTGGAAACAAAATAAGAGATAAGCAGACTTTTCAGTTATTACTTTATGCTCAAATGAGTTCCAGGAGGATCACATATTTAACTGATTTAAACGAGGCCACAACATCTAGAAAAACATAGAGGGTAATATACATCTCTGGATGAGGAAACACATTAGAGCCAGAGTCAGCAAACTTTTTCTATAAAGGGCCAGAGGGTAAGTACTTTCATCTTTGCAGGCCTTATGGTCTCTGCTGCAACTCCTCAGCTCTGCCACTGTGCTGTGAGAGCATCCAGAGACAGTATATCAACAAATGGCTATGGCTGTGTGCCAATAAAACTTTATTTACAAAAACAGATGGTGGGAAGATCTGGCTTTCCAGCCATAGTTTTCTGACCCCTGTTTTAGAGGGGTAAAAGCAAAGAACAAAATAATTGGGAAACAAGCAAATATCACATAGTTTAGCTACATAAAAATTAAGGACTCCAAGGCATAAAGTATATATCCCATAAACAAAATATTAAAGCAAACACATACACAATGCAGGAAATATCTGCACCACACATGCCAGAGTCGACATCTCCTCTGTTTTCATTCTTTCCCTTTCCTTGTCCTTCTCACACACAAACATACACACCATCATCAAAATCAAGAAGAAAAAGAAACACAAGAGTAGAAAAATGGACAAAAATATACACAGAGAAAGGAAGAATGACCAGTAAGCTTTCAGACAGGTATGCTGTGTGTGCTAAGTTGCTGCAGTTGTGTCCAACTCTTTGTGACTCTATGGACTGTAGCCCATCAGGCTCCTCTGTCCATGGGATTCTCCAGGCAAGAATACTGGAATGGGTAGCTGTGCCCTCCTCCAGGAGATCTTCCCGACCCAGGGATCAAACACACATCTCTTACTTCTACTGCTTGGGCAGGTAGGTTCTTTACCACTAGTGCCACCTGGGAAGTCCCTTATATATAGGTATTTAACCTTAAAAATCTCATTACATGCATATGAGGACCACATAATTAATTTTCATATATCAAATACATCATCAAATTGTCTTTTCAGTGCTATTGACTGGTGTTGATGAAGAATGCAGAGGCAGGCCTGGTGTGGTACCCACTACCAATAAGGGTTCAGTTCAGTCACTCAGTCATGTCCGACTCTGCGACCCCATGAACCACAGCATGGCAGGCCTCCCTGTCCATCACCAACTCCCGAAGTCCACCCAAACCCGTGTTCATTGAGTTAGTGATGCCATCCAACCATCTCATCCTCTGTCGTCCCCTTCTCCTCCTGCCCTCAATCTTTCCCAGCATCAGGGTCTTTTCAAATGAGTCAGCTCTTTGCATCAGGTGGCCAAAGTACTGGAGTTTCAGCTTCAACATCAGTCCTTCCAATGAACACCCAGAACTGATCTCCTTTAGGATGGACTGGTTGGATCTCCTTGCAGTCCAAGGGACTCTCAAAAGTCTTCTCCAACACCACAGTTCAAAAGCATCAATTCTTCTGTGCTCAGCTTTTTTTATAGTACAACTCTTACATCCATACATGGCCACTAGAAAAACCATAGCCTTGACTAGATGGACCTTTGTTGGCAAAGTATTGTCTCTGCTTTTGAATATGCTGTCTAGGTTGGTCTTAACTTTCCTTCCAAGGAGTAAGAGTCTTTTAATTTCATGGCTGCAATCACCATCTGCAGTGATTTTGGAGCCCAGAAAAATAAAGCCAGCCACTGTTTCCACTGTTTCCCGATCTATTTGCCATGAAGTGATGGGATGCCATGAAGATAAGGGTATAAAGTGATAATAACTATTCTGGTGATCAAAAAAGCAGTTTACACTGAAGTTTTGCAGTGTTTCTCTCTTTGAATCTATTGACCCTTTGGGAATCTACCCTATGTAAGTCATCAAAAGCTGTGTCCAAATACTCTTATACAATAATAACCACCAGGGCATAATTTACAGTCGCAAAAATTAGAAACAACCTCAAAATCCAATAATAGGAGAGTGGTTACATAATTATGGTACATTCAGACAAGGATGTATGAGGTTGTCATTTAAAATATCTTTTCCAAAGACTATATAAAGACAGAATAAAATAGTTGACCTCCAAGCAACATTTGACTCAGCTGATAGACTTTTCTTCTAAAGATACTTCCTTCCTTAGTCTTCTGAGATGTCACATCATCTTAGTTTTTTTTCTTCCTCACTGCCAGATGGTTCTTGGTCCCCTTTGTTCTCTTCTTAGATGAATAAGTAGCTAGTCAGGTAACGCAGGGCTTTCTCTTAGGGCCCCTTCTTTGCTCTGTTTTGCTTCCTAAATGATCTCAGACAATCCCTTCACTTTAGAATGGTTGCAATTCTAAGCTGGTGATCTCCAAATTTTTTAAATCTCAAGATCACCACTTGGATGTTAAAATGGTATCAGTCTTTTCAGCCTCAAAACATGGCACCATCATCTACTTAGAAGCTCAAGACAAATACCAAGGGTCATCTGTGTGTTCTTCCCTTTATCACGTGACACCCAAATCCTAGCAGCTCTACCTCTTCATTTCTCCATCTCCACAGCCAGCATGCAGGCTCTCACCTAGGCCCCTGAGATAGCTTGTGATGAGGCCTCTCTGTTCCCACTCATGCTCCCATAGGAATAGACTCCTACAGCCTACTCTCCACTCAGCAGCCAGCAAAAGCTCTTGACAATCTTTATCTCGTCACATGCTCCCCCCTGTCAAAACCCACCAGTGGCTTTTCATCTCCACCCAATTAAATGTACACATCCTACCACAGTCTATTGGGATCAATGTCCTTCAGGCTACCTCTTTGCGTCCCCTCTTCTTTCCATCCACAAGTTCATTCCCACCCCGTGCTTTTATCCCTTTCGTCTAGATTCTCATGTGACTCCCTCTTTCTCTACACTCAAAAATCAGCCCAGATCACCTCCTCTAAGGGGCTCACCCTGATACCATAGCTTATACATGGCTTCCCATCCCAGCCCTTATTTATCTCACTACTTGCTTAGGTTCTTCGGAGCACAGAGGCGGACCTAATTTTGTTGAGCAGACAAATGCTAGGGTGAAAGTTATTTTGTAAACACACGCTTACTCACTCTGTGTTTGTATGCAGATACATAAGAGTGAAGACAACTGGGTTGAGTATGCCCCATGTGACGCCCCCACCCCCCAGGTCCATTCTTCCTCATGCTTGGGGAAGCCAACCCACTTGGACCACAACACAGACTTCCTTGCATCCTGCTTCCTGGTTAGGTTTGGTAATGGGAAGCATGGGCAGAAGACTGGAGTGCAGCTGCAGTGGCTGGAGGAAGCCACTGCTCTTGTTGGGCAGCCCTCCCCACAAAATACCTCCTTAGATGTAAGTAGGGTCTCATCTCTTGGCCTCTTCAAGCCTGGGGGGCTTATCACCCCCACTTTTACTAGCCCCAGAGTTATGCACCAAGGACTAGCCCCAGAGTTATGCACCATTCCTTGGTGCATAAGGAATGCACCTCAAAGTGGTCCCCAAGACTCTTTCAGGGTATTCAGGTTAAAACAATTTTCATAATAGCACTAAGATGTTATTCGTCTTTTTCACTGTGTTGACATTTGCACTGATGGTGCAAAAGCAACAGTGGGTAAAGTGCCTTTAATAGAGCAAGTCCAGTAGAGTCAGACTGTTCTACTGCTACTGCTAAGTCGCTTCAGTCATGTCCAACTCTGTGCAACCCCATGGACGGCAGCCCACCAGGTCCCTCTGTCACTGGGATTCTCCAGGCAAGAACACTGGAGTGGGTTGCCATTTCCATCTCCAGTGCATGAAAGTGAAAAGTGAAAGTGAAAGTGAAGCCGCTCAGTCATGTCCGACTCTTAGCGACCCCATGGACTGCAGCCCACCAGGCTCCTCCATCCATGGGATTTTCCAGGCGAGAGTACTGGAGTGGGCTGCCATTGCCTTCTCCGTCAGACCGTTCTAGTCATCACAACAGTCTTCATTGCTTCATGTTGCTGTTGTTTAGTCGCTAGACCATGTCCAGCTCTTGCAATCCCATGAACTGTAGCCCACCAGGCTCTCCGTCCATGGAATTTTTCAGGCAAGATTACTGGAGTGGGTTGCCATTTCCTTCTCCAGAGGATCTTCCAGACCCAAGGACTGAACCCGAGTCTCCTATGTCTCCTGCATTGGCAGGCAGATTCTTTACCACCGAGCCACCAAGGAAGCCCATAATGACGGATACATTTATGCAAACCCATAAAATGTCCACCACCAGGAGTGAACCATAAACAACAGACTTTAGGTGACTATGATGTGTTCAGTGTATGTTCACCAATTGTAGTGAATGTCTGTTCTGGTGGGAGGTGGTTGACAGTGGGGGAGGCTGTGGGTAGTTAGGGGCAGAGCAGGGAGTCTATGGGAAATTGCCGTAACTTACCCTCAATTTTGCCATAAACCTAAAATAGCTCTGGAAAAAAGTCTTAATAAAAACACAAAAACAAAACACACACCACAATAAAAAAAAATCAATATGTTTCACTTTTAAATGTCCTTGCTGATGCCATAAATGTACTAATCTTACTATGTTGCAACTCCTGAGTACATGTTTTTTTATAAATATTCTCCATGTCAAAATGAGAAGTATGCATGAAGTAGGATCGCTGTCTCGATCTACATTAGTTGAGGATTAAGTTGTGTCCTAAGCTAGTCCATTCTCTCCTGGATCACCATTTTCACTTAAAGAAGGACTTGCAAACAATGGTTATCAGTCTTTTCCTCTAAAACGGACAAAGACATTTTTCTCACTGATGTTGTTTATTGCCAATGACAGAATTTTAGCTTTCAGGTAAAAATTAGAATTTTGTAAAACTTGCATCACCACCATGACCTCATAGTTTTCCAGTAACTGAAGAATCTTCTGGTGAGACGGGTGTTAAATATATAAAATTTTTTACTGAAGTAGTTTGGGCTTCCCAGGTGGCACTAGTGGTAAAGAATCCATCTGCCAATGCAGGAGACACAGGTTCGATCCTTGGGTCAGGAAGATCCCCTGGAGTAGGAAACGACAATCCGCTCTAGCATTCTTGCCTGGAAAAATCCATGGACAGAGGAGCCTGGCAGGCTACGGTCCATGGGGCCACAAAGAGTTGGACATGAATGACTGATGAGCACTTAGCACCAATATGTGATAGCTGATTTACAATATTGCATTAGTTTCCAATGTACAGTAGGGTGATTTGGAGGATTTTTGCAGGTTATATTTTGTTATAGGTTAGAAAATAAAAATTTTTTACATTGTATAGTGAAATGTGTCAACATTTAGAAGATGTACATAATTCAGTGAACCAATACTTTCTCTTTAACTCCAGCTTTACTGTGATATAATTGACATATAACATTGTGAAAGCTTAAGTGTACAATGTGTTGACTTGATTCACATATTTATTACAAAATGATTACCACAGTAAGGTTAGCCAACTTTTCCATCACCTCCCAAAATTGTCCTTTCTACACGTATATGGTGAGAACATTTAAGACCTGCTCTCCTAGCAAATTCCAAATATATAGCATTGCTAACTATAGCCACCCTGCTGTATGTGAGATCCCCAGAGCTTATGCATCTTATAACTGGAAGTTTATACCCTTTGACTCCCACCCTCACCAGCCCCTAGCAAAAACCATTCTACTCCATTTCTGAGTTTGTTTTTTTTTAGATTCCACATATAGGCAGTATCAAATAGTATTTATCTTTCTTTGACATTTCACTTAGCATAATGCCCTCAAAGTTCATCCATGTTATTGCAAATAGCAGTATGTCCTTCTTTTTTATGATCAAATGATATACATCACATTTTTTAATGCATTCATTCACGAAGAACATTTAGTCTATAGTGTATAATGCTGCAACGAATACCGCTGTGCAGATCTCTCTCCCAGGTGGGGCTCTCTGTCAGATCACTCAAAAGTGAGGTTGCTGGATGATCTATAGAAGCTCTATTTTTAATTCTTAAAGGAGCCTCCATATTGTTTTCCATAGTGGCTTCGCCAATTTATATTCCCACCAACAGTGCACAGAGTTCCCTTGTCCATTCATCCTTACCAAGAGATAAATCTCTCATCTACTGATGAATAGACAACCTAAAAGCTATGAGGTGATATCCCACCATGGTTTTGATTTGCATCTCTCTGATGATTTGTACATTGAGTGTATTTTCATGTACCTGTTGGCTACTTCTATATCTTCTTTGGAAAAATATCTATTCAGGTCCTCTGCCCATTTTTTAAATTGGATTATTTGGCTTTTTGGCTATCGAGTTGTAAAAGTTCTTTATATATTTTAGATATTAACTCCTTATCTGATATATGGTTTGCAAATATATCTCCCATTCTGTAGGTTGTCCCTTCATTTTAGTGGTCATTTCTCTTGCTATACAGAAGCTTTTTAGTTTGATATGGTCCTACTTGTTTACTTTTGCTTCTGTTGCTTGTGCTTTTGATGTCATATCTAAAAAAGTGAGCTGATCGTTTCTAACAGATTAATATATTATTTTTTTAAAAAGTATGCGTGGATAAAATAGTCATTCAAAATATAAGACAAACCAATGGGTTTTAATGTATCAATAAGAGCATAAGAAAAGCTAAAAATTGATAACAGTTTCAGATTCCACATTGCAATTAGCCATCGAGAAAATGCTACCTGTTGTATTTGATTGAAGTTTCAAAGAATATCCACATTTATCTGAAAAGACAATTAAAATATTTCCACCCTTTTCCAACTCCATATCTGTATGAGGTAAGACTTTCTTCATTTACTTCCACCAAAATAACATACCACAACAGATTGAATTCAGAGGCAGATGAAAGGATCCAGCTGTCTTCTATTAAGCCAGACCTTTAAAAGATTTGCAAAAGCATAAAACTAGGCTACTCTCCTCACTACTTTTTTTGTTTTGAAAATATCATTTTTCATAAAACGATTTATGTTAACGTGTGAGGTGGTTTTAAAACATGTCCACAGATGCTCCTCCCTTCAAGAGGTGGAGTCTAATCCCCTTCGCCTTGAGTGTAGGCTGGACTTAGTGAATCATTTCTAATGAACAGAATGTGAAGGAAGGATGGTATGTGGCTTACAAGGCAGGTCATAGAGGCACTGTGACTCCCTCCTTGCTCTAGCTCTTGGATCACAAGCTCTGCAGGAAGCCAGCTGCCATGTTGAGAGGATCCTCAAGCAGTCCAAGGGAGAAGCTCACATGGCAAAAAACTGACGCCTCCTGCCAAGAGCCTTGTGGGTAAGCTATCATGGAAGTGGATTCTTCAGCCCCAGTTAAACCCTGCTGCTGCTGCTAAGTCACGTCAATCGTGTCCGACTCTGTGCAATCCCATAGATGGCAGCCCACCAGGCTCCCCGTCCCTGGGATTCTCCAGGCAAGAACACTGGAGTGGATTGCCATTTCCTCCTCCAATGCATGAAAGTGAAAAGTGAAAATGAAGTCACTCACTCGTGTCTGACCCTTAGGGACCCCATGGACCACAGCCCACCAGGCTCCTCCGTCCATGGGATTCTCCAGGCAAGAGTACTGGAGTGGGATGCCATTGCCTTCTCCCAGTTAAACCCTGAGGTGATCGCAAACTTACGAGAGATCTTGAGCTAGAATCACATAAGCTAAGCTGCTCCTGGATTCCGGACTCACAGAAACTGTGTAAGACAGTAAACATGTATCTTTTTTTTTAATTCTTATAGTTTTTTAAATTAATTTATTTGGCTGTGCCAGGTCTTGGTTGTGGCATGAGGGATCTAGCTCCCTGACCAGGCATCACACCGAGGCTGCCTGCATTGGGAGAGCGAAGTCAGCCACTGGACCACCAGGGAAATCCCAATATTTATTGTTTTAAGTTTCTAAATTTTGAGCTCATCTGCAATGCAACAATAAATAACTAGTACAACAGTTAATGTTTATGTTTTAGTCAGTGAATATACATTTATTTTAATTCCTCAGTTTTAATTTCCTATATGGTAAATATTGATATAAAACTCATTTAAATAAGATTTCTTAAGAGTTCTCAGTTATTAATAACATAAACATGCCTTGAGACCAAAATGTTTGAAGACTATTGCCCTAAACTCTTTGCAAATTGGTTCTTTATTAAACTTTACTCAAAATACTCATGTGAGAGCATCGTTTGTTTCCAATAGGACTCGATGGATAAACAATAACAAAAAAAAATTTTTTTTTGATATTTCAATGACTGTTGCTCTTCAGTGGAAGGATGAGTGATTTTATTTTCTTCTTAATTTTTTTCTGTCCCTTTAAACTTTTCTACAAACAAGGATGCATTGTTTTTATAATTAAGTGAAAAGAAACGTCCCTTTGCAAAATCATTCAAAAGCGAAAGTTCACACTGCGTTTTCTTTAGATGAGTCAGTGGTTGAAGCTTGGTGTGCGGGGCCAGATGTCCGCCAACGCACCTGGGGGTTGGGGAGGACTTTGTGGGAGCACAAAGAGGAAGGCAGGGGGAAGAGGAGCCAGCATCCCCCACCTCCTCAGCCAGAATAGTTCCTTCTTGTGTTTTACATACTGGGGTTCTGCACAATAGTTTATTTAAAGCAACGTTTCCACTCTTTAAAAAAAAAGAAGCTTGAAAACCTTTACCATGAGAATAATAGCTGAAGAGTTAAAATCAGGCTGCAGAAGAATCACGTAACTTTTTCTTCAGTGTTTTTTTTTCAGAGTTTCCCTAAAGAAAGCCCTACATATTTTGAGGGAAGAACAAAAGCCCTGACAATTTCATGAATGTTTGGTCGTTTCAAGATAGGCTGGCTCATGTGGCCATGGAAAGAAGTTACAGGTAGGGATGAAAAGGTTATCCAGGGACCACCCGCCCCCCCAGTAGTAAGGCCCCAAGAGGACAGCAAAAACACGAGAGGCCTTAAGGCCCACAGAGACACAGATCAGAACCACAAGTGAATCGTTCTCATATTTTCTAGAAAAAACGAAAGCAAGAGGTTCCAGGACCACCCAGTGGTTAAAACCATGGGCTTCAGGGACCACAGATCTGGGTTCAGGTCTCAGGTCTGACACTTCAAACCTATGAGATCTTGGCAAGTGACACAGCCTTTCAGAGCATCAATGGAAACATACAATGTACAATTTCACCTGCAAAATGAGGTCTGAGAATGTAAAATAGTGAGCCATTTTGCCAAACAGTTTGGCAGTTTCTTAAAAGTTAAGAAACTTAACTTTGGGATAGATTTACCATCTGACCCAGCAATTCCATTCTTAGGTAACTACCCAAGAGAAATAAAAACAAATGTCCCCAAAAGGACTTGCATACAAATGTCTTTAGCAGCATTATTCATCAAAACCCCAAATGGAAACCATCTAAATGTTCAGCATCTGGTGAATGGATTACCAGGGGCATATCAATACTGCAGAATGGATCTCCCTGGTGGTCCAGTGGTTAAGAACCCACCTGCCAATGCAGGGAACATGGGTTTGATCCCTAGTCCGGGAAGATCCCACGTGCCATGGAGCAACTAAGCCCGTGTGCCATGACTTCTGAGCCCAAGCACCTAGAGCCCGTGCAGCACCGCAACAAAGAGTAGCCTCCACTCACCACAACTAGAGAGAGCCCGTGTGCAGCAGTGAAGCCAAAAATAAACAAATAAATACGTGAAAGTGAAAGTCTCTCAGCTGTGTCCAACTCTCTGCGACTTCATGGACTGCAGCCTGCCAGGATCCTCTGTCCATGAATTCTCCAGACAAGAACACTGGAGTGAGTAGCCATTCCCTCCTCCAGGGGATCTTCCCAAACCAGGGATCAAACCCAGGTCTCCTGCACTGCAGGTGGATCCTTTACCAAATGAGCTACCAGGGAAGCCCAAATAAATACAAAAATAGAAGAATGTGTAAGTGTAGAATAGTGGATAATGTAAGGTAGCAATTTACATCATATGTACTTCTCATTTAAATTCCAAAAACTGAAGAATAGTTGATTCACACTGTTGTGTTAGTTTCTTTTATACAGCAAAGTGATTCAGTTATACATATACATTTTTTCATTTTCTTTTCCATTACAGTTTACTATGCTATACAGGAGGACCTCGTTGTTTATCTATTTTATATATAGTAGCTTGTAATCCGCTAATTCCAAACTCCTAATTTATCTCTCCCCCTCCGGTTTCCCTCCTGGTAATCACATGTTTGTTTTCGTGTCTGTGAATCTGTTTCTGTTTTGTAAATTAGTTCATTTGTGTCATATTTTAGATTCCACATATAAGTGATATAAATTATATATCCATGATAAACACTTCTTACCATACCACTCCCACATATATCAACCCAGTGTAATCCTACAGGGTTAGCAGGCATATTAGATCATCCTCATTTTTACAGATGGGGAACTGAGGCACCAAGAAGTTAATGAACTTTCCCAGGTTGCTTAGCTAGTAGGCAGCAGAACTGAGAGGAGGAATCCTGGATAACTAACTTCAAAGACTATGCTTCTCACCTCTCAGTAAATGTCAGCTGGGTATGGAGTTACTGCTCTACCAAGTGATGGGGGAAAAGGTCCAGAAAAGGGATCAGAGGCGGCTCCCCAAGAAGGTCACACAGGAACCCAAACCTGAAGGGTGTAGGAGTGAGTTAGTGGAAGAATGTTCTAGACAGAAGGAACCACATATGCCAAGGTGGAAAGGTAAGAGAATGCAGGGCATGGGCCGGAAGCCAGAAGAGCTGGAGGTGGCTGGCACTCAGCAGCCGGAAGCTGAGAATGGGGCTCAGGAGGCCACAGAGTGTCCCTAGTGTCTGGACATTAACCTGCAGGCAATGCAGGGCCAGAGAAAGAAAGTCAGTGAGTTCCTCAGTGCTGCCTTACTCCAGGAATGACTCACATCACCCTGGCAGGCGGAGGAGGTTGACTCAGCCCCTGCTGCGAGCTCAGGGGAGCGGGGGAGCTGCCACCCCACGCTCCCATCCCACTGGGAGCTAATGCCCCAGCGGCCACCCCACCAGCAGCCCCACCAGCACACAGAAGCTATCCCAGTCAGCTGGGAGCATCGGGCCCAGCTGCGCTGCCAGAAAGCTGAGCATAGTCTGGTGAGAACGCCTGCTAGCAGCTGCCACACCCCACTTAAAACCCAGACACCTGTGGTCCCCAGGGGCACCTCTCAATGCACCCCAAAAGCGAGGCCACAGGGCACAGTGCTCTGGCCTCCACTCTCACTTGGCTCTGCCAGAGCCAGGGGACCAGCCCGGGGCGGGGCGGGGGAGGGGGCAGGATCTAGCACTCTTCTCATTCAAATTTAATATCCAGATAAACATTTGCATGTATGCAGAAAACATTCACTGTGGCAAAAGTAAAACTACTGAAAAAAACTTATGTGCCAACAGAAAGAAACTAGCTAAAGATACTGGTGAATCCATACTGCGGAATACTATGAAGCAGGTAAAAAGAATGCAGATATATTATTCCATTGTACTGGCATGAAAACACCTCCAAGATATATTATTGAGTGGGGAGAAAAAAAAAAAACTACAGAATAATGTATCTAGTATGTACCAGTTACATAAAAAACAAAGCAAACAAAAGTCGGAAATTAGCTCCCTAGTTCATCAAGTCTACAAACACATAGGCAAATGAGAAAAATGCTTGGAAGGAAATACATCAATCATGGAAGGAAGGAAAGGAGGGAGGGAGGAAGGAAAGGACTTTTATAACTCTATGTTGTTTGATTTTTATAAGCATGTATTTGCATTCTTAAAAACACTAAAGTCTGTTTAACACACACACACACACACACACATGGTAGGAAAATGTGTTAAAATATCACCCTACTGGTGCAGGGTTCAGGGTCCCTTTTCAAAGAGCTGTGACATCTGGGATCTTGTCTAATTCTTGCCACACCACCTTGAGGGCAAGTATTCAAAACCCCTTTTATAGATTAAGAAACTGAACCCAGGGAGGTGAAACAAGCTCTTCAAGGTCACATACAGGACTGAACAACCGAGGGGCCTCTGAACCTTGCACCCAAGCCCAGCACTCTTTCTAACCTGTAGGGGTGGGAGTGCACAAGGGTGGGGTGGTGGACGGTGCTTGGATGCTCTGCAGCAGCCCATTGTCAGCTCACAGAACCTCTGAAAAGCCTCTTCCGCAAAGGGAAACAGGGCTCAGGGGAGAAGGGAATGGAAGATGAGTGGGAAAAGAGGGCTGATGCACCGCCGCCCACGACAAAATCACACATCATGATGTACCGCCACTGAGTGGGAGGGACCTGCCGAGTCACCCGGTAAATGACACGTAGGAAGGAGCCCCGCAGGGCAGCGTCCCCCCCCAAGCCTGAGACTTCAGGCATCTCTCACGGGGGCTGCTCACCCCGGGTTCTGGCTGCATTGTTTGCAGCTGAGGGGTTCTGGAGACGCCTCTCTGCTCAGTCCCAAGGCGCTCTGTAACCAGGCCAGAAAGGGACCTGTGCTTCTCAGAGGGTTCTAGAATCTAAAGGGCAACAAACATAAGCCCTAATACCCACCAGTGTGGTAAGTGCCTCCACCCCTCCGTTCTTTCATTGGCTGCTTTAGCACCAGCTGTCTGGAGGATGTGGGAAGGCAGGAGACCAGAGGGACCCAAGAAACACGGCTGGGTCCCTCCAAGGACAGGCAGAAAGGATTCATATTCGGGGAGGCACCAGCGCCTACCAAAGGCAACACAGGATGAGTGGACACACCTCAGCTGCAGAGTGCAGGCGTGAGCCCTCAAAGCATGCTCAAGGGAGAGGGCTTCGGCCAAACCACAGAGCCTCCTTTCACTCTTACAACTGACAGCTGCCACAAGGCTGTGAAGCCACAGGGACAAGAGCCTGGATTCTAGGAGTTCCGATCCCAGCTCTCCTCCCTTGCTCAAGTTTCTGAACCTCACCGGTCTCAGTTTCCCCATCTGTAAAATGGGTATTATTATACCTGCCTCTTGGGTATTAATGATATCTGGATGTTAGGACATATAATAATGATAACATAATTAAATAAAACATAACAAGTACAGGGTATCCAAAAAATCTAGAAACAGATTATATGAATGTATGTATGTGTTCATATTTATTTATTCATCTGCTTTACAGACTGGAAATGTCCCAGACAACATTGTGTACATCTGTTTCTAGACTTTCTGGACACTCTTTATATAAATATACTTTTATATAATCATAATTTTATATAAATGTATATAATAAAACATAGTAATAATATAATAAAATAAAACATAGCAATCACTCACACAGTATGAGGACCATGTCAAGAACTTACAGGTATTCTCTATTTTAATGCTCAGAGCAAGCCCTGGAGGTGGATGCTATTATTAGCCCCATTTTACAGAGGCAGACACTAAGATATAGGGAGCTGAAGAGACTTGCCTACTTGCCAGGGTCACCCCGGGAATGACTGACAAAACCAGTTTGGGACCCAGGTCATCTAACCTCAGAGTCTACTTATGCTGTTTTCCACCTGTCTAAACCAGCTACCTCTGCAGTGAAGACCCAATAAAAGGGACCAGTTCCGGGCACAGGGAAGGGGCTTAGGAAATGCAGGGTCCTCTGAGCACTGAGCTCTTGGAGGAGAGAAACCAGATCCAACTGGTTCACCACTGTACCTGGAATTGTAATATACAAGACATAGGTTGGCAGTCAATATTAGTGTGAGGGAAGGAAAATAAGTATGTACTAGCCAAAGGCTGGCATTCTTGTCAGAAAAAAAAAGTCTCAGATTCCAGCACCTTTCCTAGAAACATCCACCTCCTAAGATGCCTGGGGCTGCCCAAAGGGCCAGACCCACCCCACTCTCCCCTTCACAGCACAGAACCCAGAATCCAAGAGGCCCAGGCGGCCACCCACCAACCCGGCCCAGGAGTGGCCTACCTTCTTCAGCGTCGTTCCTAAGCGAGGCCTCCAGGAGGGCCACACTGGCCTCGAAGGACACCTTCTTTCTCCGGCCGCCCGTGCTGCGCTTCCGCTCATGTTTGCGCTTGCGATGCTGCAGGTCCTGCTCGTACTGCGCCCACTTCTTGAGCTGCTGGGCCCGGCGCTTCTGGGCGGCGCGCAGCCGCTCCAACGTGGGCACCTTCTCCAGCAGCTGCAGTTCGGTCAGCAGGTCCACGTGGCTGGCCATGGCCTCCGCGCCTCCCTGCGCCCTGGCTGGGGGCTAGCGCGGCGCGCCAGGGGCCGGGGCAGCATGCGGGCTCCTACGGGGCTGGGGCGGCATGCTGGGGCCTGTGACAGGGAGCGAGAGAGACACAGATGGACAGGCGTCACACCAAAACTCCGATCTGATGACGTCACCTAGTCCCACCTTCCAAACGCTTTCCCCCCCATTTTATTGTCTTCCTTTCTTATTTCTTTTTAACTGAGATATAATTGACCTATAACATTGTGTAAGTTTCAACTGTACAACCGTGTTGATTTGACATACTTAAATATTGCAATATGATTACAACTGTTAGTTAACACCTCCATCACAGTCATACAATAATCCTTACTCTTGGTGGTCATATTATAATTTCATATAAGGTTGTTCTATTGTTACAACACACACGGGAGTTTATTGTTATAACATGGAAGGGGTTTATTGCTGTTTTTAAAGGAGCGAGTACTGTATTTTAAATGTCTGTATTAATGTATAACTTGGTAAATATGGACAGATATAACCTACAGAAACACAAGCTCTTTGGGAACCTTACTCTGAAGAGTCCAATGGTTAAGAATCCATTTTCCAATGCAGGGGACACAGGTTTGATCCCTGGTTGGGGGACTAAGATCTCACATGCCACAGGGCAACTAAGCCCCCATGAGGCAACTGAAGAGAAGAAGCTCCAGTGTGGCAATGAAGATCACCCGTGCTGTGACTAAGACAGGATGCTCCCCAGCAGTGCTATTGGTAAGGAACCTGCCTGCCAAAGCAGGAGACTGAAGAGAGGCAGGTTCAGTCCCTGGGTCGGGAAGATCCCCTGCAGGAGAGCCTGGCAACCCACTCCCGTATTCTTGCCTGGAGAATCCCATGGACAGAGGAGCCTGGCGTGCTACACTCCATGGGGCCACAAAGAGTTGGACATGACTGAACACCACCACCAATCCCCACTTTATGGATGTGCCTCAGTCTGCTTATTCATTCACTCACTGAAGAACGTCCAAGTTGTCTCCAGGCTGGGGCTAATACATTCACGCACAGGTTTTTGTGTGAACATGAGTTTTCATTTCTTTGGAGTAAATGCCCAAGAGTACAACTGCTGGCTTGTACAGTAATTACATGGTTAGGTTTATAAGAAACTGTCAATCTGTTTCCAGAGTAGCTGTACCATTTTTCATCCCCTCCAGCCATCTATGAGTGATCCAGTTTCTCTGCCAGAACTTGGCATGCCCAGTGTTTTAGCCACTTAGATAGATACTCCTCTTTAAAAGTAAGGAGCTCAGAGGAGTTGAATTCACAACCACGCTGTATCATCATGATGGCAGGAAATCACTAGGAGCTAAGGGACCACCTATTTACTTTTCCCCACTTCCTCAAGGCATCAAACAGTGAAACCTGCCTTGTGATAAGTCCTGGTTCAGAGACGGATCGAGAATCAGCCCTGCCTTCTAGGAAACACCACATCTACTGGTCTGTCAAGGTGTCATCTACCTGTAAATTAACCTCATCCTTCTGATGACCTAATGAGACCAGGTACTATTTTGATCCCTATTTCAGATAAGGAAATTGAGGCACAGAGAGACTAATTAACCTACCGAATACCACACAGCTAGAAAATGGATGTGCTATTCTGGCTGGGGTTATCAGGAAAGGCTCTCCAAAGTAGCAGGCAATTGATTTGAATCTCCAAAGATGAGCAGGAGTTCACTTGCTGAGGAGGGCAGACACGAGCTGAGAAGGAGCTTCCCAATGTTCAAAGGCACACAGAGGAGCTGAACACCATGAAGGGAATTCTGGGAGCCAACACACACAAACCTGGCTTGAGGGACTTCCCTGCTGGTCCAGTGGTTAAGAATACACCTTGCAATTCAGGGGGTGTGGGTTCAATCTCTGGTCTGGGAACGAAGACCCTACATTCTGTGGAGAGGCTAAGCCTGTTCGCTGCGACTACTGAAGCCTGAGCACGCCAGATCCCACGTGCCACAACTAAAGAATGCATGCACAGCAGCAAAAGATCCCGCATGGTGCGATAAAGATCCTGTGTGCCGCAACTAGGAACCGATGCAGCCAAACAACTAAATATTAAAAAATAAAAACATGGCCAGAGGTGGATGGGGCTGCCCAGCCCAAGGGAAGAGAAGTCTTGCAGGAAGCAGTGAGTAACTTATGGTTCAGGCCAGGCAGCCAGAAAGTCGCCCACGGTCCACATCATGTTTGTTTGCTTGGTTGGTTTGGGGTCCACACTGTATTTTATGGTATTGTCATTCACTGCTATTATTTAAAACTTGAAGATTTGATATCCAAAATCAGATTTTCAGCCTTCCTTAAAACATTTCAGTAGCTGCCCAAGCCGAGCTCACATGGCAATGATCAGCTGGTACTCAGTAGGACTGCCCAATTTAGATGGGGCACATCTCATTTTCCATAGTGCCCACTACCTCTCATTGCTCCCATCTGACCTCCGTCACTAACTGGCATCACTTGCTACCTCCTATAGGACTTACCTGGTGGCCCAGTGGTAAAGAACCTGCCCACTAATGCAGGAGACACAAGAGACATAGGTTCAATCCTTAGGTCAGGAAGATCTCCTGGAATAGGAATTGCAATCCATTCCAATATTCTTGACTGGGAAATCCCATGGATAGCAGACTACAGTCCATGGGGTCACAAGAGTTGGACACGACTTAGTGACTAAACCACCACCACCACCATTAGCTCCTACGATCACTTCAGGTTGTAAGCCCTGCCTTAGGTGAAATATCCTCCTCCACAGGTCCAATATGCACAAGAAGAGAAGGCAGTCTGTGAGTCTCCTCAATAAAGACCAGGACCAATGTACAGGGGAGTGGTGGTGTGCACCCAAAAACGGGGATCTGGCCTCCAGAGCTGTCCAACGAGCAACTGAACAAGGGCTTGTGGTCCAGTGGCTGTCTCTGGAGGTGGCAAATTCTCCATCACTCACTGGAGAATAAAATTTCCACTGATGCCAGATCAGCCTAAGTATTCTGTACATCTTCTGTTAGATGTAAGAGTCTGTACACAGATAGTTACCCATTTCTTCGTTATTGAATATTCACTGATCACCTACTAATTGGGAGGCATCAAAACATGCAATAAACTGTGGAAAATTCTTCAAGAGATGGGGATACCAGACCACCTGACCTGCCTCCTGAGAAGCCTGTATGCAGGTCAGGAACAACAGTTACAACTGGACATGGAACAACAGATTGGTTCCAAATAGGAAAAGGAATACATCAAGGCTGTATATTGTCACCCTGCTTATTTAACTTATATGCAGAGTACATCATGAGAAATGCTGGGCTGGAGGAAGCACAAGCTGGAATCAAGATTGACGGGAGAAATATCAATAACCTTAGATATGCAGATGACACCACCTTTACAGCAGAAAGTAAAGAACTAAAGAGCCTCCTGATGAAAGTGAAAGAGGAGAGTGAAAAAGTTGGCTTAAAGCTCAACATTCAGAAAACGAAGAGCATGGCATCCAGTCCCATCACTTCATGGCAAATAGATGGGGAAACAGTGGAAACAGTGGCTGACTTTATCTTTCTGGGCTCCAAAATCACTGCAGATGGTGACTGCAGCCATGAAATTAAAAGATGCTTACTCCTTGGAAGAAAAGTTAAGACCAACCTAGACAGCATATTCAAAAGCAGAGACATTACTTTGCCAACAAAGGTCCATCTAGTCAAGGCTATGGTTTTTCCAGTGGTCATGTATGGATGTGAAAGTTGGACTGTGAAGAAGGCTGAGCGCAGAAGAATTGATGCTTTTGAACTGTGGTGTTGGAGAAGACTCTTGAGAGTCCCTTGGACTGCAAGGAGATCCAACCATTCCATCCTAAAGGAGATCAGTCCTGGGTGCTCACTGGAAGGACTGATGTTGAAGTTGAAACTCCAGTACTTTGGCCAACTGATGCAAAGAGCTGACTCATTTGAAAAAACCCTGATGCTGGGAAAGATTCAGGGTAGGAGGAGAAGAGGACCACAGAGGATGAGATGGTTGGATGGCATCACCGACTCAATGGACATGGGTTTGGGTAGACTCCGGGAGTTGGTGATGGACAGAGAGGCCTGGCGTGCTGCAGTTCATGGGGTTGCAGAGAGTCAGACACGACTGAGGGACTGAATTGAACTGAAAAACATGCTAAGACTGAAGATAGGAATAGTCACATCAGTCATTCTATTAAAGCCTTTAATCTTTTCTAAGAACTTCCCCAGCCATTGTCCCAGCCAGGTGTTTCCCTAAGTGTAGAAAGAGAACCCATTCCAAGGGAATTTACAAAAGTTCAGGACAAGATTTAATAAAACATGGACTCAAAGACAGCAAATTACCTCCTTTTCACTTGTTTTTTAATAATCAATTTTTTTCTTTAGAAGAAAGTTATCAGTTGAGTGAGAATAGATCTTTAACATTTTTATAACATGTCAATTTCCCTTATAAACAAAGAGAAAGTCAGCCTCAGGCTCATAGCCTTGGGCAAGCGAGAGTATTTACAACAGAATGTAATGACAGTGATTTTTTTCCCCTGTGGATCTGGTTTCACAGTTACTGTTTATTTATGGTGGTGATATAAAATTTCCTTTTTAAATAAATCTTCTTTATTTCCCTTGGAAATCCTGCAAGGGAGTAGCAAAGAAAAATTAAAGAATGATGGCATTTAATGCTGGCAAAAATTGTGATTGACGTTTGGGAATCCCTCACCTCGTCACTGATCCTCAATAACAACAATCTGATAAAAGAAGCCCTCTTAAGAGCTCATTATTTCAGCTGACAAATATTCACTGGACATCTGTCACATGCCAGACAACTAGGGATACAGCAAGGTAAAGACAAGGACGGTCCCTGCCCATTGGACGGATGACAAAACAGAGGTACAAGGGAGTGGAGGACACATTCACCAGAAACAAAGACTGAGCAGTAACTTGAATCCTGAGCCCAACTCCCAGTACAGTGCTCCTTCCTTGAGCCCCAGGGTGGAGCACCCCATGCAGACAGGAGACACTCACTGCTATGCCTCCCCTGGCTTGGACAGTCTGCTTGAGTAAAGGAATTAAGGGCAGTTGCCCAGCCCCCTGGAGAAAGCTGAGGACGGTGCCTCCCCAGGGCCAAGAAAGGGGGCCAGGGCACATTTCTCTGACTTTGCTCTGCCAGCCCCCAACTGGCTCGCCCCTCTGGGTTCCCTAGAGCTGGGCTCCAGGACAGCTCCCTCTTGACTGCTGTTTTCAGGTGACCTAGTTTCCCCCAATAGACCCACACCTCCTCCCACCCCCGTCCAAGAAAACCCTGCTTGGTCTAATTAAAGGATTGCCATCAGTGCTGCTAACATAGCAGCCAGGCAGCCCCCAAGGCAGGGCAACTGGCCTGGGTGCTGGGGCACCCCGCAGAAGTACTGGCTCCTATGAGCTGTGGAATGGACCCCTTTGTGAGACCCAGTGTATCTGCCCATATTTCCAGAGATAGCCCTGGTTGGTGATGGGGACACAGCCCAAACTGCCAGGATGCGGGAGAAGTAATGGCCTCAACTCTTTCTCTAAGAGTAGAGGAGTTTTTATTTAATTTTTGGCTGCAATTTCCAGCATGCAGGATTTTAGTTCCCCCACCAGGGATCGAACCTGGGTCCCCAGCAGTGGAAGCATGGAGCCCTAACCACTGGACCGCCAGGGAATTCCAGCAATCCTCAACTCTTAAAGGGGATCCTGAAGAAGGAGCTCATTTGAAGGAAAACCAGCTCCATGGAGACATATTGAGCCCAGAGTGTTGCAAGAGCACCCAGATGGACCATCTTGCAGAGAACTGGGCACACGGGGGCCGCAAGACAACCAAATGTCTGCGCTGGAGAGGCGGGTAGGGAAAGGGGTCCGCAGAGGCCAGGTTGGGTGAGGACATCCAGGAAGTGTGTGCGCTTTAAGAAGAGAAGTCAGAAGCAAGGGGGAAATAGGGTAGGGTACTTAATTATTCCAACCAACAGCTGTGTGAGGTCTGGGTGAATGAGCCAAAACAGCCCTGGTGTGGGCAGCCCCAGGTCTGAGGGCAAGGCCCGTCACTCTCAGTGAGGCCAGAACAGACAACTAGAATGAGCCTCGATTTCAGCCTCCAGTTGCTGTCTGACAAAGCTGAACTTGATACCTGTTGGTCAACAGCAATGGAGAGAAGCAAGAGCTGCGCTCCAGAGAGCTGAGCCTTGAGGGCAAAAGATGTGTATAAGAGACAGAGTTAGTTTCCTTGCTTCGTCCGGAAGGGATTCGCGGCGCTCCCATTGCATACCAGAAGGATGTGCTCTCCACAGGAGAGTCGAGATGATCTCCAGGGATCGTGCCAGAAGGCCACAAGGACTTAGAA